>JADRCD010021765.1:0-10049 GCA_019843815.1 Montemys delectorum
GATTTGGCATCAGAGCAACAAAGTGGGTTCTGAGTCACTGCAGGCTCTTTGTCTGTCACATCGAAAACGGGGAAACAGCAATCTCTCTTGTTAATCCTCACTCTGGCAGGGCTGCTGGACCAACTACAGCTGTCCTCCCTGGAGGTCCTACAGCTAGTGGCTGGAGCTGGATTCCTCCTGAAGGCTCCTCACCTGTGTCTGTCAGTGCTTGCCAGCTGAGTGCTGGAGGGTCAGGAGCCTCATTATCAAGGTAGTTATAGTTTTTTTCAATCTCATGAGGACAAAGGTGTGGGGCGGAAGCATCAAACCGCAGGACGCTGAGCTCTTGGGAGGAGAGGGTTGAAAGAGTGCACATACAAGCCTCGCTGTGGTATTAAAGCGGGCTAAGAACGTGATGGGGAAATGGCAGATATGGTCACACTATGATTGGCTTCAGGTCACAGAGGCAAGCTCTAGTGACGATGGGGTTTCCTCTGGAGGATGCAGACAGTCCCAGCGATCGATTCTGAAACAGGCAGACTACCACAGAAGTCTCCAAGGAGTCTTCAGGTCACTGTAGGATGAGATGCCGGAGCCACTTCTGGTGCTGGGTATACAGCTGTTGCAGGAATTTAAAAAAATGAATCCACCCTGAAAACTCGCTTTCCTGTTTGGGCCACATTCTTGTGCCACGATACCATTCGGCCTCAATATTAAGTTCCGGTGGGTTTTTGTTATTTTCTCGCAGCAAGCTACATCTCGCTCTCATGCAACTCTTTACACACTCCCACAATCATTTACCTAAATAGTGCCTAAGACCCGGTAAGTAAAGCAAGACTCTTAAGGCCTTAATATCCATCCAATCAGATTTATATAATGATAAAATCACAATTTACAAGATGCCAATACAATAATTTCAGAACCAAATAATAAGGACAATATTCTAACCCAATTAATCTATTTTGTAAAAACCTTTATTTGGTTGTATAACCTCGTGGGGTCAGGCTCCTTCATCGTCTGTCTCCATGATGACCACCCTCCTCCTGCTCCTCTGACCTTTTTCCTCCTCCAACTCTAGCTCCACCTCTCTATTCCTGTCCAATCACAGGCCTGTCACTGCCCTAATGTGACTGGACAGAGAAAATTCTGTAGCACAAAGCTCCAGGTGCAGCCATTACCCTGGCCATGTGCACAGCTGCAGACCCGAAAGTCAGCTCATTTTACCCCCATTTCCCCTTTCTTCCCCTTCATCACCCCCAGCCCAGCCCAGCACAGCCCCTGATGGTTTAGGGAGTTACTAGGGACTATGAGGTAGGATGTTTAAGGAAGAATACTGCATGTTCCAAGACCAAAGTGGTAGTGACAGATAGGGACAAGAGATGCTCATGTGACATCAGTGGCTGGAGTAAACGATAGGGAGAGGGGAAGGCCTACCTCTGTGCAGCGTACAGCATGGTGGGAAAGTCTAGAAGCTCAGGATGAGGCTCAGAGAGGCAGGAGTTGTGTCACCATCTAACATTAATGGCAAACAATAGTAATTAAGTTCTTATACAAACAACCCAAACAAAGGGATATTCAGCCAGTTTCCCATGAGTATCAGTAATATATTTGAACACCATTCTTGAATTCAAAGTTTTTGATTTTTGTTTTTTTGTTTTTTAAGAGAGTCGGGGTTTCGTGTATTAATGTCCTCAAATGTGCTAGGTAGCTGGGGGTGACATTTACTTCTGGCCCTTCTTCCTCTACCTCCGGAGAGCTGGTATTATGAGCATGCACTACCACGTCTAGTTTATGCCCTTCTTTGGAATGGAACCCAGGACTTTGTGCGTGCCAGCTAAGAGCTCTACCAGCTGAGCCACATCCCCACCCCTCAGAGACTCAATCTGCTTAGTGATTACTTTGTCAACCAAGTGGATGAATCTGTGTCGATAACTTTCTTGGGAATCTGAACCCAAGACCCAAGATCATTTACCCAGAATAAAAGGTGCCAATCACAGGCTCTGCAGAGGGATACATACGATCCATACAGCTGGCCTTGAGTGAGTTTCCTCTAAGTATTTTAGAGAGCCGAGGCATTCAGAATAAATGGAGGTTGGTTTGCAATCTTTAGCGTTTTTCTTTGAGATGGCCTCAGCGGAGGAGGTTCGGTTGTTGTGCACTGGGTGAGTAGGAAGGTTCTGAGGCAGCCGCAGCCCTGTCACTCACTCACAGAACCACGCATCTGTGTGCAGATTGCAGGAGGGGCGCTCTCCCTGCAACGCTGGATAGATACATGCTGATTGTTACACGTTCAGGATGTGAACACAGATTTCTGGTCAAGGTCTACCTGGCTGCTTCCTTTCACGATGCTGGCTGCTGTTCTGGAGCCACAGCGCAGAGGGACTTTGATGGACTTTCTCAGCCTGTCACTTCTCATCACGACCCACGTCCAACCTCACACTTACAAACCGCACACGTTCCTCCAGTGTGGGGTTTATAAAGCAGAAAGCATGAGCGCCAGCAAAGTGTCCACATGCTCTGCAGCACCATTCAGAGGGGCTCTTCTTTCTTTTAGGTAGAATCTCACCCCAGAGCTATGTTTACCCTCACCTCACTGGAGCCTCAACGACATTGCCGCACTTCCCCCAGCCTTCCTGATTTTCTTGTCTGGAGTTTTAAGGAGTAACTTTTTACTACATGTGATACATTTCTTTGTGGTGCAAGCAGCACAATACCCTCTAGCAGGAGTCATCCGAAGAACTGGGAAGACGATGTCTGGAAGAACAAGGATTCTAGGGTTCCGGCGGGCAATGACCGACAACCTCAGGGAACGATGCTGGGGTCTCCCTGATTAATAGATAGCTCCTATAGTCCCCCCAGATCAACTCATCAAAGTCAGAATGTTTTCATTGTGGCTTCAGAGAGCTCCTGGTCCCACAGGGCTCTGGCCTCTGGGAGTCCATTCTCTGCAGTACCCCCACCCCCCATTTTTTTTACTGGAGGCTTTCATTGCATCACTGAATCTGATTGGCTTCATCTGGGCTTGTACCTGGACTTGTAGTCTTTAAAAGTAAGCTGAGGTCTGACTTCTCGAATGAAGAGGATAAGAGTGGGACCTAGAAAAATATCTAACATGCTTTAGACGATCATAAATATCTAAGGTGTCCACATCAGTGTGGATCACACCTGTTTGTGAGCGGCAGTCCTGTGAGGGGGTGCCCTGCTCAGCGAGAGAACACACAATTCTGAACAAATCCCCACTGAAGAATCACACCAGGAAACTAGTGATGGGCAGCAGCTGCTGATTCTCAGTGTTAAAGTTGCAGGGCCGGGTACCACTAATATAAATAGGTTAGGTAAAGGTTTGCTGCCCCCCCTCACTCTTTCTCTCTTATCTTTTTGTGGTTCTGGGGGCCAAATTCAAAGCCAGTCAAACACTCTTAACACTAAGCTTTATGCTCAGTCCAGTAAACGGTCTATTCCATAAAAATCTAAAATCCATATATTCAGGATATCTTTGAAAAACGATGTACCTCTCCTAGAAAAAAATTTACAACTTGAAACTAGCAAGAGAAAATTATATTTTGGCCCGGAGTGTGGCTGACTTGATTGTGTGTCCTTCGAGGTCGGTTCCTAATAAGGCTCTGTACAGAAGAAAAGTTAAAATTTGGAGTCATGGCGCCACCTGGTGATGAAAGGCAGTTATTCAGGTGACGGGCCCACAGCACCACAGTTTATGTGAGGCTTTTGGTATTAGGCACAGGAAGAAGAAATGCAAACACGAATATGGACTCTCGAACATTGTAACTGAACAAATGCACCAGCAGCTATCTTGTATCCCACAATGCTCTCTAATCCTTAAATATGCCGCCGTTTAGCCGTCCATACATTAGTTTACTCCTTAATGAGCAGGCAAGGTCGGCTTCCCTTGGTGCCCCTGTCTTAGCAGAAGAGAAATAGCTCCCAAGGAAATGGGCAGAGAGCTATAGAGTCGCTTGCAGGGGTGGGAGTGTTCAAGGAAGTTGAGTCAGTAACGCTGCGCTGCTATAACAAGGAATCCCGTGACCGGGTTATTGGTAATTCCTAAGCAGCAGAGATGCACTTCTCACAGTTGTGGAGAGGAACAAGTCCAATGTCAAGGTGCTGGAAGGTGCTATGGCTGGAGAAAGGGGTCTGGCCTCTTCATCCAAGATGGTGCCCTGCTCCTGCATCTTCCGGAGGGGAAGAGGCCTGTGTCCTTTCCATCCCGGGAGCTGTCACCCTTGGGCCGGACTCAGATGAAAGAGCTAGTGTCTGGCTGCAGTGGTCAGTGGGGATTTTGGTGGCATATTGACTGGACTAAGAGGATCTTTGATTCCTCCATGTTCTTCCAAGTAGCCCCTCACACTCCTGTACGTACCTGCCCCTGCCCCTGGGTGGGATAAACTCATTGGTTCACTAAGTTGAACTCTTGTGGCGTCCTTTCGTTTCTGGAGTGAGCAGATGTTTGTCCGTGTCTCTCCAGGGAAAAGTGCTACCGGAGGATCAGAGAGGGAGGTAGGCCTTGGTTTGGAATTTTAGTTAGAACCCTACGTGCAGTGGTAAGACATGAGAATTTCAAACCCTGTCAGGACAAAATTGCTTACAAACATTTTTAAGCCAAATACAAACGGACAAATTTCCAGGGTAAGATGAAAAGAAGTTCAAAACATTGGGAAACCGGCTTAGATGCCTGAGAATTCAGTCACGGTCCTTGCGCGCCCCCTGCAGGCACAGGATCAAATTACTTCCTGCTAGCGAAATTGGCGGCTGCTGCCACTCAGATTCTTCCTGCTCAAGCCCAGGGAACCGGGAGTGATGCTCAGGATTTGGGGGGGAGGGGCACTCACACGCACACGCACACGCACGCACACGCACACACACATTGCCACAAACGACAAATATTCTCATCATCCCTGTGTGACGCAGTCTAAAGCTAGGACTTGCTTGGACAACATTCACTTCCAATTGATTTTCTGTTTTCTATTTCTTTTTCATGCCTCTCCTGATGAAAGCTGCATGTGTTCCCCTTGCTGGGGCAGTCGGTCACATTTACACGAACCACCCTCTCTGACACACTATCCTTATTTAACTGCTTGCTTGTAGTCTGTCTCCTGTCCGCAGATGGCAAGCTACTGGAGGACCGGTACTTTACCTGTTTGACATGCAGCATCCCCAGGGTCTGGTATCCTTTTGGTCCAGTCAACATGCCACCAACTACAGAGTCTCCATTGACCACTGCAGCCAGACACTGGCTCTCCCTTCTGAGTCTGGTCCAAGGGTGACAGAGTTCAGGACTGGGGTTTGTGGCCCTATACAAGTAAGATCCTTCAAAGTGCTGCTACCGTGACTCCAGGTACCGAAATTGACTCTGCTAAGTAGCAGAGTGCAAACGGCAAACCTTCCTCAGGAGGGTGTTAGAACTTCTGTCTCAAGGGTCCAAGTTCATTATAGCCAGAGATGGTATGCAGGCAATGAGCAGGACTGCATTGTAATGATAGGAGATAGATCGTAACCAAGTGGGTACGCGCATTATACATTATAACAGCGGTTCTCGATCTGTGGGTCATGATCCTTTTGGAAGGTCGAATGAGCCTCTCACAGGGGTCAGCTATCAGATATCCTGCATGTCCGATATTTACACTACAGTTCATGACAGTAATGATATGGCAGTTGTGAAGTAGCAATGAAATAATTTTATGGTTGGGGATTGCCACAACATGAGGAACTGTCTTAAAGGGTCGCATCAGGAAGGTTGGGAACCACTGCATTATAAGCAGACAGGCAAGATCTGCTCCTCCTCCTCCTTTGCATGCCCTCGTGTGAGGATCGGTGCTTGAAGCCATAGGAGGGACTGGCAGAGATGCAGGAGTGCCCGCCTGGCCCAGAGCCATGCTTTTACTGTGCTGTGGTTCACACCTGGTCCTCCCCGTCCCACATCACTTGCTTGGTAGATGAGACAATGGCCCTAGCCCCAGTACTCTCTCCTCTTCTGCCCTCAGAGCTCCGACTTTCCGAGCAGGAAGTCTTGGCTCCTGGAAGTTAACGATGGCCCTGGTTACTGAGTAAGCCTGGGGCCCACTGGGCCCTGAGTGGGCAGCCTTCTCAGGCTAACATATTTGAGTGAGTGGAAGACATATTGCTGAACCAATTTAATTTCAAGCACATAAAAGAATTCATTTCGGTTGCATAGGATGGAATGTGCCTTTGATCCCAGTGTGCAGGAGGCAGAGGCAGGAGGATCTCTGTGAGCTTGAGGCCAGCCTGCTCTACATAGCTAGTTCCAGGACAGCTAGAATTACACAGAGAGACTCTGTCTCTAAATAAACAGCCAGCCAAGCATCCAGCTTGAGGTTTAAGTCTGTTACAGCACTCTAGATCAGCGGTTCTCAGCCTATAGACCATGACCCCTTCACAGAGGCCACTTATTACTACCAGAACATAGATATTTATTTACATTGTGACTCATAACCATAGCAAATTTACATAATGAATCAGCAACAAAAATGCTTTGGCAGGGGTGGGGTGGTGGTCAGTACAACATAAGGACTGTATTTAAGAGTCTCAGTATTAGTAAGGTTGTGAACCACTGCTCTAGAGCCTTTTGGGGTCACCTGCCTTTGGCTTCATTTACTTCTGGTTGCTCATTCCATTCTCGTGCTCCTGGCAGTGGGCAGTGGCATACAAGCTAAGGCCAACTTCAAGGGTGGCTTGTAACTTCGCCAGCACTGGGTGTTTATGTGGTAGGGGCTGTGGATCGAACTCAGGACCTCATGCTTGAGTGCAAATACTTGGCCGAAGGAGCCGAAGCCAGGCCGGCGGACTCCCTGGCTTCTGTCTGCTTTGTTGAATAAATGGAAAAAGAATTTCTTAAGCCTCCAGGTCCACCCAGCTGGGTGGGACCCAGCCCTCCCCCTGCTGGCCATGGCTGGAATCTCAGGCCCGACTATTGGCCGCGTTTGGTATTTAGGCCGGCCGAGAGGGGAGCTGCCTGTCCCTTTAATTGGAAGATACCAAGTGTTTCCAGGTCATAGTTTTCTTTCCCCGAGTCCTTTCCCTGAGAACTCATAGGTCAGAGGCATAGGTGGCTGCAGTGTTGAGACAGTGTTGTGTTTTAGCGGGGTTTGGCTCAGCAGGGCTCGAGAGGGATCTCGGGGGGTGACGCGCGCTCGGGTGGTCCAGTCCAAGATGGCGGCCACCATGAAGAAGGCGGTGAGTGCGGCCGGGCCGGGGTCCGAGGAGCCGTGGGCCGGGGGTCTGAGGAGACGCAGGGCGCTGGGGGCCGAGGGTCTGAGGAGATGAGGTGTCTGAGGGGCCGGGGCCGCGGGATGCGCCTCGCCGGGGCCCGCGCTGGATCCGGGGGTGCTACTGTCCTCTCGGCTCGCCGTCAGGGCAACTGCCCAACCTGTTCGGGGTCGAGCCCCTCCTCGGGCGCAGAGTCGGTTTCTGCATCCCGGGATGTCAGGCACCGCACCTCTGTGCTCCGCCCTGCGCCGCCGGGTCCCGCCACGCTCCGTGCACCTAGGGTTTAATGGACGTTGAGAGGAGTCGGCCCGAGCGAGTGCGGTGGCTATCCCGGCTTGCTTTTCCTAGCCATTAGGAAGGACACGCTGCGCCGCACACTTTGCGGTTAGCCATTCCCCGGTGAGATGCTGCATCTGGTGGGTTTGTTTGACCAGATTACAGCTCTTTATCGTTTTAAAAGACGACATCGGATCATTGTTCATGGGGGCTCGATGGGATGTTTTATCACACTTTTTAAAGACGCGGACTTATGTGTGTGCACCAGACTGGCCCACGGCCCCCTCCCTATGCAGTCAAAGATGATTTTGAATTTCTGACTCTCCTGCCTCCACCTTCCAGGCGCTGGCATTACCGGTGTTTGCCACTACACCTGGCTTTTGGTGTCCTGGTGGGGTGAACCCAGGGCGTCATGCACTATAGGCAATATTCATGGCTTTGCAACCCTTTTCTCATACTTTGAGCCACCAACTTAAGCTAAACTTCCATGTGGGTTTTTATAAGCTAAACGTGCTTCCAGATGTGCAGGTGTATCTAAGTACAGGAAAAGAATTGCAGAGGGGGAAAAACAAGCTGATAACTATTGGGGCTTCACAGTATGATCGGTACAGTTCTTAGCGTTTGCTATTTATTTGATCAGCTGGGTAAAGCTTTTGGGAGATTCTGTTTTTATTCGTACTTAGCTGAAGAGGGAACTGAAGCGCAGAAGAAAAGCTGGGATTTAAAGAGCATTCGCACTTCAGGCTCCTCCATCTGACTGTCTCTCTGTCTGTGTCTGTCTCTCTGTCTCTGCCTCTCTCAGGCTCCTTGTCTGTTGGTCTGTCTGTCTGTGTCTCTGATGAGAGGCGCCTGACTGAAGACAGCTGCTTTCACTCCACTTCGTAAACCCCTTAAGAATATCTGTCTTTGTGTTCTCGCTATTGGCACCACATAGTCAGTGCTTCTGACCACTGAAGGATGATGGTCAGCATTCTAGTTCATGAAGAGGGAGTAGCCACTGAGCCTGGGGAGGCTGAGTCCTTCACCCTGGTCTGTCACCCACAAATTATTACACAGTAGCAGAGTATAGTCCAGGGGCCTTGGTGATTTGGCCAAGTCGGAACAGGTTCATTTTGCCTCTCTAGTTAGATTGTGCCCTCAGCTGTCAGTTACACTGTGGCAGTTCCATGATAGACATTGTTTGTCCTTGGTTTTGCCTCTTTTGAGGCAAGGTCTCACTGTGTAGCGTTGGCTGGTCTGGAGCTCTTAGAGATCTGCCTGTCGGGGATGAAACTCAGGCCTTCACATATGCTGGGCAAGCACTCCACCAACTGAACTAGCTTAGTCTTCTGTTGAACTTTGGAGACAGTATGGAGCAGGCAAAGTACTTGCCTCTCCTTGATTGAAGGGCGACTGCATACTTAGGCCCCAT
Organism: Montemys delectorum; assembly: GCA_019843815.1. Lineage (NCBI taxonomy): Eukaryota > Metazoa > Chordata > Mammalia > Rodentia > Muridae > Montemys > Montemys delectorum. Next base: position 8,909 of record JADRCD010021765.1, read on the forward strand.
GCACTTGGGACTCATTTTACCATACCTGCAAGGGAGAGCTACCGTCTTCATTTCACAGATGACAGATCAGGAGTGGCTCCAGGGAACTGCAGAAATCACCTGAAGTTGCACATGCCTGGTTTGGAGTCCGTCCTGCCTTCCCTTCACTCCTGCCTGGAGCTGTAGAAAACCCCCCTCGGTAGCCACTGTGCCCACCCACCTTTGCCTAAGACAGGGGTTGCTAGCCCTCTCAACTTTAGGTCTCTTTGAAAATCTGTTGAAAGCTGCTAAGACCCCTTCCAGAGAATGTACAGGTCACATGCCAGGCATGCTCAGTCTTCGGGCCCAAGAATAAGCTGTGAATGTAGCCCAAACCATTTGTAGATGGCATCATGTTGCAGTGTCTGCCTATTTTGCATATGGTTTGGGGGACTAAATCAACTTCTTGATGCCCTTGCACGCCAGCTAAAAATTACTCTCTTCCTGCCAGAATGCAGTTCAAGGGATGTAGAAGTGGGGTTGGGTTATAGCTGTATGGACATGCTTGGCCAGTGTGTGAAGGCCCTCAGTTCAATCCCTAGTACCTTAGAAAGAAACAAGAGGTGTTCTGGGAGCTTCTGCCCCCCAGGATCGTGAATGTCCGTCTCTTAGTTACTGTTGGAGACCACCTCCTACTACACTCTTTTCTTTTGTTTGTTTTGTTTTGTTTTTTGAGACAGGGTTTCTCTGTGTAGCCCTGGCTGTCCTGAAACTCACTCTGTAGACCAGGCTGGCCTCGAACTCAGAAATCCGCCTGCCTCTGCCTCCCAAGTGCTGGGATGAAAGGCGTGCGCCCCCATGCCCGGCCTGACTACAGTCTTAACCCTCGGAGAAAAACCTCTTCAAGGATGGGTCCCAGGTGCCAGGGGCCTGCTAGTGGCTGCTGTTTGCCAGGGCTATATCAGGAAATGGCTGCTTTGAAAAAATAGAAAACAGTGCTCTTTGATGTCAAAATATCAAACATCAGCACCTTTTGACTCTGATCTCTCATAATTTAGATTTTAATTCAGAAACCTTTCACCACTTGCTTGTCAGGCAGGTCCTGCTAGAGCCTCTCGCCTGAGTCGCCCTTAAAGTCCTCAGGGTGACAGACACACTATAAATGCATTCCAGGGCTGGGGGG
>JADRCD010021787.1:0-13965 GCA_019843815.1 Montemys delectorum
AAGAATATTACAATATTACACTGAAATCTATTTTTCTTCATAAAATATTATTTGAGGTATTACTAATTTTAAGGACCATTACTATCAATAAAGAAAGAATTATTTGAAAATTCATTGCTACTAAGAAACTGCCTCTTAATAATGTATAAAATACTAACTTTATTAACCATTTTTATTTCATTATTTTAATAGTAAAATAGTTTGTGCTATTTCAAATTTTAAAAAAATGTGGGTAGTCTATATAAAAGTTAAAGATATGAAATTATATATATAACTATATAATCACAATTATAAACAGGATAAAATTTTAAGCTAATATAATTAATATGTTTTACAGATTAAATAATAAAAATTATCTAGTTACAGAAGTAGACTAATTGCAAATGTCAATATTTTATTTCTAGATTAATTTTACATAATAAAAATGGAAATAAACATTCTACAATTATCTGTATTCTTAAATCATACATTATTAAAGATCAGATTAGCTAAACATAAACATATTTTTAAACATTTAGAACCTGAAAATCAGACAATGTTCTTCGGTTAAATAATCCTATACTTCTTGACAGAAAAGTCTTGATGTTAAAGTAACATATCTGATTATACCTCCAAATATCCATACAGAATGCAAAATGTATGAATCCTATCAAAATGATAAGAACTGACTACCTGACAGGATTGCTGGTTAAGGACACTCTCAAAGATTCCAGGCAGTTGAGAAGTTTCTCATCTGAGATGCCAGATCGCAATTCATGAACATATTCTTGTGAAGAAAGGGTGAACTCATGTTTGCTGTTTTTCAGGCCACCCTACAAAACAAATAGAAGATACCACTTTAGACAGACAACATCTTTTCTTTAAATCTTGAAAGTAAAATAAAACATAGACTATATAAATAACATTATGCCATTTTCAAACACTGTGTTTCAATGGAGACTCCTCACCTAAGCAATGTTGAGATCTAAATGACCCTCAGATTCTACCTTATACCAATCAGAATGGCTAAGATCAAAACATCAGATGACAGTACATGTTGGTGAGGATGTGAAGAAAGAGGAACACTCTTACATTGCTGGTGGGATTGTAAACTGATACAACCACTTTGGAAATCAATCTGGAGGTACCTCAGAAAATTAGAACTAGATCTATCTGAAGACCCAGCTATACCACTACTGGGAATATACCCAAAAGATATCCCAGGAGGCCACAGGGGCAGGTGTTCCACTACCTTCATAGCATCCTTGTTTGTGATAGCCAGAAACAACCCAGATGTCCCACAACAGAAGAATGGATTCAGAAAATGTGGTTCATTTACACAATGGAATATTACTTAGCCATTAAGAACCAGGACATCCTAAGTTTTGCAGGCAAATAGATGGAACTATAAAATATCTTGAGTGAGGTAACTCAGACCCAAAAAGATGTGTATAGTATGTACTCACTAATAAGTGGATATTAGCCAAAAAGTACAGAATACTCAAGATACAGTTCACATAATTCAAGAAGGTTAACAAGCTGAAAGGCCCAAGTGAGAAGGACTCAAACCCACTTGGGAGGGAGAACAAAGCAATCATGGAGTGGGGGGGGGCATATAGAGACCTATTCGAGAAAGTGGAGAGAGAGTGGAAGAGGAGAGCAGGATCAAGTATTGAGTAGGGAGAAAAGGACTGAAGCCCTGAGGGCCAGTAGAAAGAATGGAAATAGGCAACCTGGGGAGATAGGAGGTTGGGGGCCTCCTCCAGAATGTACCAGAGACCTAGGAGGTAAGAGACTCTCAGGACTCAAGGGTGGGACCCTTGATTAAATGCCCTACAGGGAGGAGAGGGAACTTGTAGAGCCCAACTCTAGCAGACAGACAGGGCATCAAATAAGGGATGGTGTTGCCATCCCACAATCAAAAACTCTGACCCATAATTGTTTCTGTCTGAAAGAACTGCAGGGACTAAAATGGAGAAGAGCCTGAGGGGAAGGAAGTCCAGTGGCAGGCCCAAAGTGGGATCCAGTTCAAGGGGAGGTCCCAAGGCCTGACACTATTATGAACATGCATAAGTATACATGCTCCACTATGTTCATAGCAGCCATATTTATAATAGAAATAAGCTGGGAAGAACCCAGATGTCCCTCAAAAGAGGAATGGATACAGAAAATGTGGTACATTTACAAAATAGAGTACTACTCAGCTAATAAAAACAATGAAGTCGCCAGGCAGTGGTGGTGCCCGCCTTTACTCCCAGCACTTGGGAGGCAGAGGCAGGCAGATTTCTGAGTTCGAGGCCAGCCTGGTCTACAGAGTGAGTTCCAGAACAGTCAGAGCTATACAGAGAAACCCTGTCTCAAAAAACCAAAACAACAACAACAACAACAACAACAACAACAACAACAACAAAAAACAATGAATTCATGAAATTCTTAGGCAAATGGATAGAAGTAGAAATTATGTTCCTGAGAGAGGTAACTCAATTACAAAAGAACACACATGTTATGCACTCTCTGATAAGTAGATATTAGCCCAGGAGTTCAGAATACCCAAGATACAATTCACAGACCATAGGAAGCTTAAGAAGAAGGAAGACAAAAGTGTAGATACTTTGATCCTTCTTAGAAGGGGGAACAAAATACCCATGGACCTATGGAAGGAGTTACAGAGACTGAGGAAAAGGCTATCCAGAGACTGTCCCACCTGGGGACCCATCCCATCCATCGCATATACAGTCACCAAACCCAGACGCTATTGTGGATGACAAAAACTGCTTGCTGATAGAAGCCTGATATAGGTGTCTCCTGAGAGGCTCTACCAGTCCCTGACAAATACAGAGGTGGATGCTCTCAGCCAACTATTGGACTGAGCATAGGGTCCCCAATGGAGGAGCTAGAGAAAGGACCTAAGGAGGTGAAAGGGTTCGCAGCCCCATAGGAGGAACAACAATATGAACTAACCAGTATCCTCAGAGCTCCCAGGGACTTAACCACCAACCAAATAGTACACATGGAGGGACCCATAGCTCCAGCTACATATGTAGCAGAGGATGGCCTAGTTGGTCATCAATGGGAGGAGAGGTCCTTGGTCCTATGAAGGCTCTATGCTGCAGTGTAGGGGGATATCAGGGCCAGGAAGTGGAAGTGGGTGGGTTGGTGAGCAGGGGGAGCAGGGAGGGGATAAGGGGTTTTTAAAGGGGGAAACCAAGAAAGGGGATATTAATTGAAATGTAAATAAAGAAAATATCTATTAAAAAAAAGTTGAAAGATACCTTTTAAAAGACCGTATGGCTAAGAAAAATATATGCCACTTAACAAAATATTTAGAATGGTGGGGGCAAATTATTTCTAGAAGTCCAAGGAAGAAAATTCAAGTTGTGTGAGTCATAAATTCAATAGCATTCTATAGAATATTTTCTGTTTTCACTTATTTTTATTTCTAGTTACATGGAAAAGAAAAGATGCAAACCTGTCATTTTGGTACAAGAGCTGTACTTAAACCATTGTCTTATAGTTAAATTAAATGAAACAGAAAATACAAAAAAAAAGAAGGTGCATACGTGAATATAAAAATAATCAAAAGATGAATTTATATGTTTCCTATCATGGGGCAAAAAATGTTAACTCCATTTGCTAACTGAACTTTAATAGAATTATTTTAATGGACACATAAGGTTAAGGTTGACATGCTGTTTATTGACACTTAGACCAGGAACATTGTGATAGAGATCAACTTTCTATATAACTACAAACTCATATTCTTTAAATGTTATTTTTGTTCTTGTTTTTTCCTTTACTTTTATTTTTGAGAGCAGGGCTCACTCTCTAGCATAGGCCTTCTTTGAGCTCTCTATGTAACCCCGGCTACAGTCTGGCCTTGAACGGCTAACAATCCTTCTGTGGCAGGCCTCCAAATGGTTAAGATTGTAGGCAAAAAGCCAGCATGATTAACATTAGAAAGAAGTTTGTTATATTATCTGGATACCCAGATGTTAAAAGGAATGGAAAGGAGCTAGTGTATAAGAGAGAATAGATAAAGGTTATGGAATAATATTTTTTTCACAATTTTGGGAGTTTAAACAAATGCTTGACATTATAAAATCATGATAACATATTAAGGTTAGAATGATTCTAAAAAAGAACCCAGCAGCATTGTGGTGCACCTCTCATCCCAGCCCTTAGGGAGAAGAGGCAGTTGGATCTCTGAGTTCAAGGCCAGACTTTAGCCGGGCAGTGGTGGTACACACCTTTAATCCCAGCACTTGGGAGGCAGAGACAGGTGGATTTCTGAGTTGGAGGCCAGCCTGGTTTACAGAGTGAATTCTAGGACAGCCAGGGCTACAAAAAGAAACCCTATCTTGAAAAACTAACCAACCAACCAACAAACAAACAAACAAAGAAACAAAAAGACCAGACTGTTTTACATAGTGAGTTCTAGGACATCCAGGACTATACATTTAAAAAACAAGAATCCAGGGAATAGTTAACTGAGCATAATAATTAGTGAGGTTTCAGGACTAATGTATATATATTTTGAACTTCAGATAGTTCATTTATTCTTTCCATGCAACTTTTCCCAGTATTGAATAAAGAACTGAAGCAACAGGTATTTAAATCTGAAAATCTCTATTTAAAAAAATGTTAAAGTGTGTGAGTATCTTCAGCATAATCAATATGATACAACATAATATTAAAGAAATAACCCTTAAACAAAACAGTACAATAGATTAAACTAAATCTCGCTGTACTTAAAAGGGCTGTAATACACAGCTCTCTTATTATTAACATCCTGATCTAATACTGAACAAAGGCAACAACTAGATAATAGATGGATAATAATTGAAATTTTAATTAGCTGCTCTGTATGAGATTAATGAAAATTACCACTGTGCCCATTTGATCTTTAAAAAAAAACAATACAGACAAAGTTAGCAGTTAGAGAACACCATGCTATTCCAAAGCTAGGTGAATGAAAAGCCTTCCTAATTAGAAGCTATTCCTTAATTTGAAAATCACTAGAATGTAGAAACTTGTCTGGCTGGCTATGCGTGTATTATTCTAAGATAGTACACAGAGAATTGTACATCTCTGGCCTACCTTATCGTCATGATAGACAGATTTTGATAGGGATATGTAATCTAAGTAAACCCTTCCCTCCCTAAGGTGCTTCTGTTCAGTGTTTTATGGTAACAAAAGACAAGCCAACTAGGAGAGTGGTATTGACTACTTTTCATTCATAAACAAGTCAAACTAATTCAAATCAGTAGCCTTACTCTACTCAAACAGGCTAAGAAAGAAATTAGAGACACAACACCCCTCATAATGACTATACCCCTCACAAATAAAACACCTTGGTATGACTCTAAGTAAGTAAGAGATCTGTATGACAAGAGCTTCAAGACTCTGAAGAAAGAAATTGAAGAAGACCTCAGAAGATGAAAAGATCTCACATGCTCATAGATGAGCAGGATTAGCATAGTAAAAATGGCCATCTTATCAAAAACAATCTACAGATTCATTACAATCCCCACAAAAATACAAACTCAATTCTTCACAGAGATAGAACAATTCTCAAATTCATTTGGAACAACAAAATACCTAGATTACCCCCCAAAAAAAAACAAAAACAAAAACAAAAACCTCAACAATAAAAGAATTTCTGAAGGAATCAGCATCCTTGACCTCAAGCTGTATAACAGACCAGTAGTGATAAAAACTGCATGGTACTGGTACAGTGACAGGCAGGTAGATCAATGGAACAGAATGGAAGACCCAGAAATAAAACCACACACACAGAGTCACTTGATCTTAGACAAAAAAGCTAAAACCATTCAGTGGAAAAAAGACAGCATTTTCAACCAATATTGCTGGTTCAACTGACATAAGAAGACTACAAATTGATCCATTTTTATCTCCTGTACAAAGCTCAAGTCCAAGTGGATCAAGGACCTCCACATAAAACCAGATAAACTGAATCTAATAGTAGAGAAAGTGTGGAAGAGACTCGAACACAAGGGCATGGGGGAAAATTTCCTGAACAGAACACCAATAGCTTATGCTCTAAGATCAACAATCAACAAATGAGACCTCATAAAATTGCAAAGCTTCTGTAAAGCAAAGGACACTGTCAATAGGACAAAATAGCCACCAACACATTGGGAAAAGATCTTTACCAACACTATATCTGATAGAGGGCTAATATCCAATGTATGCAAAGAACTCAAGAAGTTAGACTCCAGAGAACCAAATAACCCTATTAAAAAATGGGGTACAGAGCTAAACAAAGAATTCTCAACTGAGGAATAATGAATGGCAGAGAAGCAACTAAAGAAATGTTTAAGATCCTTAGTCATCAGGGAAATGCAAATCAAAACAACTCTGAGATTACACCTCACACCAGTCAGATTAGCTAGAAGAAAAGACTCAGGTGACAGCAGATGCTGGAGAGGTTGTGGAGAAAGAGGAACACTACTTCACTGCTGGTGGGATTGCAAACTGGTACAACCACTCTGGAAATCAGTGTGGCAATTCCTCCAGAAATTGGACATAGTTCTACCAGAGAACCCAGCCATACCACTCCTGGGCATATACCCAAAAGATTCTCCATCATGTAATAAGGACACATGCTCCACCATGTTCATAGCAGCCTTATTTATAATAGCCAGAAGCTGGAAACAACCCAGATGACCCTCAACAGAGAAATGTATACAGAAAATGTGGTACATATACACAATGGAATACTATGCAGCGATTAAAAACAATGACTTTTCCAGGCAATGGTGGCACACACCTTTGATCCCAGCACTTGGGAGGCAGAGGTAGGTAGGTTTCTGAGTTTGTGGCCCTTCTGGTCTACAGAATGAGTTCCAGGACAGCCAGGGCTACAACAGACAAACTCTGTCTTGAAAAACAAACAAACAAAAAACAATGACTTCATGAAATTCACAGGCAAGTGGATGTAACTAGAAAATATCATCCTGATTGAAGTAGCCTAGACACAAAAAACACACATGTTATGTAGTCACTAATAAGTGGATACTAACCTAAAAGCTCCCAATGTCTATTATACAACCTATAGACCCTATGGACCTTAGAAGAAAGGAAGATCAGGGGATGTATGCTTCAGTCCTGAATTGAGCGGGGAACAGGATGATTGTGGGAGATGGAAGAAGAGGGGGACAAGGGAGGGGAAAAGGAAGAGGAGGAAGTAAGAGTGAGAGATGTACACCCTTTCTGGAGGAGATGTGAGAGCCATACAGAGGGTCACAAAACTGAATAAAAATAGGTAGCAGGCAGAGCAAGTAACTGGGGATAGCCACTGGGGTGTCCCAGATACCAGAGAAACATGAGCCTCCCAGGACCCAATGGGAATGACTTTAGCAGTGATGCACAGAAAAGGGGGAAATAGAACCTGTGGAAACCACCTTCAGTAAATAGGCATAGCCTCTGGTAGAGGGATGGGGCCACCCACCCATCTCAAAATTTTTTTAACCCAGGAATGTTCCTGTCCAAACAAAGAACAGGGACCAAAAAAATGGAACAGAGACAAAAGGAAGGGCCAACCAGGGAATGGCCCCACCTGGGATACATTTTGTCTGCAGACACCAAGCCCAACACTGTTGCAGTGATCAAGAGGCACTTGCAGAGAGGAATTAAGAGTGGCAGTTCCTGGGGAGGTCCAGCCAGCAGATATGGATGCTTGGAGCCAACCATCAGACTGAACTCAGGGAACCTCATGGGGGAGCTGACGGAAGGACTGGAACAGGGGGGATTGCAACCCCACTGGAAGAACAACATCTGCTGGCTAGACAACCCAGTTCTCCCAAAGTCTAGGCCACCAACCAAGGACTGTACCTGGAAAGATCTATGGCTCCAGATACATATGTAACAGAGGGGAGGCCCTTGGTACTGGAGAGGTTTGATGCCCCAGAGTAGGGGGATGCTGGAGTGGGGAAGTGGGAGAGTGTGGATGGGTGGGAGAGCACTATCATACAGGCAAAAGGAGGGGGAGGGCAGATATGGAATGGGGACATAGCAGAGAGGTAACCAGGAAGTGAGAGATGATGGAATGGGGCGGGGGGGAGGAGTTAACCAGGAAGTGGGATATCATTTGAGATGTAAGCAAAAGGAATGGTTAATTATAATAAAAGAAAAAACTTAAAAATTAAAAAAGGAAGTATCTATTTCTCAGTATGTACAGTATTTTGAAATACTGGAAACATGTTTGAAGTGAGAAACAATTCAAAAAGATCTCCTATTCTCCCTAATCATAACATCCTGCAAAGAAACACTCTAGTACCACTGTGGCAATACTGATGTTAACAAAACCTAAGTATCTTAGAGTGTCCTCTTTTTACCTACATGTATTTCTCTGTGTGTTATATGTGTTCAGACAGCTCAATTTCCAGAAAGATTCTTCGTGTTGACTTTTCATAACTACATCCATAGCCCTATCACAACTTTCTACTCTGAAAATCACTAATCTGCTTTTCTCATTTCTATAATTTGTATATATTAATGTTATATACATGTATGCTATTATACCCTATGTACCTATCTAAGATGTCCTGTTATTGTCATAATACCATGAAGTTATACAGATTACTGCATAAATCAATCGAGCAGGTTTATTAATAAATGATATCACACACTATAGCTATTACCATAGATTATTTAGTCAAAATTATTTACCAATTGAAAAACAATTTTACTGATTAGGCATAAACTTCATTAGAAACTCCATCTGTAGATAAGTACATAAAAATATCTTATAAAGTCTTAGTATATTACAATTTTTGAAAATATTTGATTCAATCAATTATACTGTACTAGTTAAAGTCAGGAACATGTGTGAAATCGTTTTCAACATTGTTTATTTATAGGCAAAATTATGGAAAAAAATAAGTTTAATGTTTTCACTATGTGCTTTATCATTTTATAGATCCAATTGTAATACTAATTTTAGACAATGTAATAAAGCCAGTTTAATAATACTGTTGTTGATTTAAAATATTTACTGCAATCTAAATAAAAGTTACAGTTTAAGTAGATAATGAGGTATAAATTAGAAAGAAAATAAAAAAATGACTTCCATGAAATAAGAAGTGATCCCATTAATTTCCAGTATCTAACTTTCCAAATATTTAAGTAAGTACTATCTGACAAAATAATTGCACTGAATATTACTCAGTTCATTGCCCAACTGCTGATAGGAGTAAAACATTCACAAAGCATACTTACTAGTAATTGAGAAGTGAAAGAACTGACTGGTGTAAAAAGAAATATATGTATGCCTTTGGCACTTATTGAGATCGAAAGACTTGGTCATCAGTGTTACTTTGCACTGTTTATAGCACAAAGATAATTTACTTAATTTCCTATACATATTTTCATCTGAGTCTAACTAAAGAAGAAAGTCCTAAAAAGTGCTTCTTACACAGTCTTCCAGTGGGGCTAGGGCTTTGTCAATAAAATATTATAAGAAAGGGGAAGGTAACAAACGTTTCCTCACCATTCTTTACCCTTATTACCTATGTGAAACAGGTCAATTTGTCACTTGAATCCTGGTTCTCAGGTTCCTGTTCTACAAAATGAAAATAATATGCTCTCTCCCCTTAGGCTTGGTGTAAGAGTAAAATAATCTTTGTAAAGCAGAATGCCTGGTTGTTCTAGTTTTTTTTGTTTTGTTTTGTTTTGTTTTGCTTTTTGGTTTTTTTTGTGTGGTTGTGATAAAACATCCTGAACAAAAGCAACTTGAGAGGGAAAGGGTTTGTTTTCATCTTACAACATTCCATCATAAATGGAAGAAAGAGTAGAGAGTTAAGGCAGGATCTTGATCTAGAAAGCATGCAGGAACTCTCTTTACTGGTTTGTTCTCTAGTCATGGTCAACAGGCTTTCTTATATAGCACAGATGAATCTGCCTAGGGATTGTGCTTCCCAGAGTAGGCTGGGCTCTCCTACATAAATTATCAATCAAGATAATCTCTCACAAGTAGGGCCAAATGTCAATCTGGTCCATGCAAATCTTCAACTGAGCTTCCATCTCCTCAAGTGACTCTAGGTTGTTTCAAATTGATAATAAGAATTATTCAGTATACCAGTGTATAGAAAATAATTAGTATAAACTTTATGATATATGAATTTGTTATTAATTTCATGAGTTGCCAAACAATTACATTGTGAAAAATTATAGGTGGCACAAAGTTGGAAGCTTCTGCTCAACTATATTTTTGAAGCAGAAGTAGGCTGATAATCTTCCTGGAATACTCAATGGGATGCATATCACAGGTAAAGGATTAAAAGTTTATTTGAGAGTCCATAGGAGACCTGGGCTGGTTAAGTATGAAATGTACAAAATGTGGGCTAACTGGGAAAGTCTGCCTTCTGTTCCCCTAATAATGAGGGCATTTGCACATTTATATATTCATATTCTGTAGAAGAGTCATACCAGAAAAGCAATTCTAGTGTTAAATAAAATAAAGTGTTAAGCCCACTGAACTGTGAAATTTCAAAGGCCCAGCTATTTTGAATATGTGATTCATAGAAGGCTACTATATGTATAGTAGAACAAAAAATGTTCTTTTTAAAAATAGGTTGAGTTGACCACCTTACTTTCTACTAATGCATTAATAATACAGGTTTTTACCATCTTTATGAACTAACAACAGGAACACAAAGTATCTGTTATAGTGTATACAGGGTACTTCTTATATTCTAACATTTCCATTTAACATTTAGTATATTTTCAGGTTTGGTGGAACACTGGGAAGCTGAGACCCAGTGTTCTCATAGCAGAGCTCACACTCTGGTAGGTCATGAGCAGAAAAAAGTTTATCATAATAGGAGGCAGATTATGAGATCATAAGAATAGATGGAAGATCTTCAAAGACAAATAAGTGCCAAGCATGTAAGGAAAACTAGGTTATTTTGGTCAAAAGTTAAACACTTAGATATAAAAACTCAAACACAGCATGTTTGGAGATTTGTTAAAACATCAATGAAACTAGAGCACAGGCTAATAATTCTCAAATGAAAATTCTTGGACATTGTCTAATGGTTTTTGAGGTCGCTTAGGTACACTTAACACTGCAGTTTCATTTTTAAACATAACACTGAGCATAAACTGAATTCCTTGGATAATCACCTTCAAATCACGTCCTGAAACCTAATTAGGCTCTCCTTTTATTTTTGTATCTAAGATTTTATTTTTGCTGGGAAGTGAACCATTCATTACTGAATCCTAATGAAATAATCTTAGTATGAAAAAGTATTTGTACCAAAATAAACACCAAATGACATCACCACATGTTGCCCATACTCATTAAAATTTAACTGCAGATCAGACAGGAAACACAGGTGGCACCGCTGGGTCATCCTATATGGCACTGTAGGCACAGAGAGTCCAAAAGTGTCTGCCCTGCAGTCTATTCACATCATGAATGGCAATTTAGAGTCACAAAATCACTTACCACTTAAAAGTGGTTTAATTTAAATTTTATTGGCTTTTTATTTTTTTTTATTTATTTAAAGACTGACTAGTTATCAAGGACATTGTGCTAAAAGTACCGGTTAGAAGAAAAGAGATTCATTGGAGACACCAAACTATGCCATCTACATAAGTGGACTGGAAGGCTGGGGTAATAAAGACAGAAAAAAAAATCAGCACGTTCCCCAAGGCAAGGCAGCCTTCTGATGTACTTTGTGTCATCTATCTGCATCTTACACAAAAGGAAACTAGGGCTTGGAAAACCTGAGCAAGGCCACTGTACAGATAAGCGATATAGTCTGAAGTTAGAGCTCAGATCTGTCTAACTATAAGGCCTGCGTGCTTAGCACTGAACATACTTCCTCCTCAGTAGCAGTAATAAAGTCGTGTTCAAAATGAACAAAGGAAAAGAATACACCCTGAGACTCTTGAGTCAGCATTTACTTCTTGCATTCCTTTTTAAAAAAATATCTGACAGAGTAAGGTGGTGTCAAACTGAGCATTAACCTGAGCAGTGAATTTAATGGTGACAGAATAGGAGTTCTTGAGTCTCACTCCTTCCTACAAAACCAACTAACAACTACCCACAAGAAAGAGTACCATACTGAATAAGTGGAGAGAAAGTCTGGGACATGCCATTGCACCACAAAACATAGAAAAGTTCAATCTCCAACCTTCAAAGATGAGGTTCACTTTACATCTTTTGCCTTGACTATACCTCAGCATACACAAAACTCTTCCAGTATGCATGGTTTCCAATAGGGAAGGGAGAGGTAGAGTGGGAAGTTTAAGGAGCATTTCCATGACCCTGAAACAATTGAATGACTCAAAAAAACTTTTGATATTTAGTAATGTGGAAGAACACAAAGAGAATATACTTAGTGAAATTAACCATGCACACAAAGACAAAATCTGCATGATTTAATTCATGTATACAATATAAAGTTATGTGATAGAAATTGAGAGTATTATGTAAGTTACCACAGGCTAGCTTCATTGGGAGTATAAGGGACTGGAGAGATATTTAATTAAATAATATATGTCTATTGAGACAGGTGAAGTAAGTTCAAGACATGGTGGACTATAGTTAAGAAAACATATCTTTGAAAATATATAGTTGAATATATCTTTGAAAAATACTAAGAGCTTTGTGTTCTTACTAAAATAACTGTGAGATAATATATTTCTTAGCTACATTTAATCATATATTCTGCAGGATATCACAATGTGTAACATGGATACACATAATTTTATAGACTAATGTTAAAAAACAAATTTGAGGACAAGCAGTGATACCCACACCTTTGATCCTAGCACTCAGGAGGCAAATGCAGACAAATCTCTAGGAATTCAAAGTTAGCATGGTCCATATAGTGGTATCCTAGCCAGTCAGGGTTATACAATGAGACACTATCTCAAAAACGGGGGAGCTAAAAGGTGGCTCCTGTGATTAAGAATATTTGCTGTCTTTTTATAGACATAGTTCACTTTTTAGAACCTACATGGCAGCTCTAATTCCAATTCCTAGGGATCTAATCCCCCTGGCAGACACCAGGTATTCATGTGATACACATACATACAGGCATTCAAACACGGAGAGACATAAAATGAATATAAACCTTTTGTTAAAATTCAATAAGTAAATTTGAAAACAAAAATCATTGAGTAGGACATATAATTAGAAACAAAAAAAACAGAAAACAATACTTTAGAGATATTCAATAGTAAGATGATGTGTAAAGAAAGGCATTTTAATTTTCATGTACATGAGCTAACCTATTAAAGTTACTACAATGTAAAAATATAACAAATTAAGAGTACAAGCAACTAGCCCCTAAATGTCCATGTTAATTAAATACACTGTCATCTTTGAAACCAAATAATGTATTAATAGCATAATCTTCTCAATAGTATTAAGAAGCAATTTTGGTTCTCAACTAGTATACAATGAATATCACAAATATCTGTTTTCCCCAAATCTCAACCTAACTTGAGAAAACAATCTAGTAAGAATACTGAAATAGTATTAACCATAAAATCTTTATGGAATTTTTATAGAAGTACAATATTCTCACCCATAAGAAGTGCATATATTATAGTATGAAAGTATGTCGATACAAACAGCAGCTTAACATTATAAATAAAATGGCATTACTTTTATAGATTTACAACCATGAGTTTCTGCCTACAGAATTCTTATATGTAAGAACATCTGTTGTGGATTGAAATGTAAGTGAACTAATGGTCCCACTTCATCAAAATAATAACTATAGAAATAGAATTTTGTAGGTCATATTCTATGATCTATAATTTTAGTGTGTCTTTTTAAAAGAGAAAATTAATGAAATCTAAAACACAAAAAATGCATATACATTCCTAAAAGACGTTCTTCTCTTATATAAAAATATGGATATTAAAAATCTTCAGTTGTTAATATAAATTCTTTATAAACTATGGCACAAAGTGAATGAAAGTTTAAACTTATTGAATATATGCCAT
>JADRCD010021808.1:0-12478 GCA_019843815.1 Montemys delectorum
GTGTATATTACACATATATATTAAATATATGTGACTTATTACCATGGCTCACAGATTGTGGGCCAGGTAGTCTAACAATGACTGTTTGCCACCAAAAACAAAGGAATCGAGTGGTTGATCAGTCCACGTGACTTTAACAGTCTCAGCAGTCCCAGTATGATGCTGGATTCCTAGAGTGTGTCCAGTCTTTTGATCTTTGGTGGAATACTGAAGAAGTATGCTCTAATACCAGTAAGTATTGTGACCTGCATGGCTTTAGGATTAAACTGTAGGTGCTAACATAAGACTGAAAAAAAAAAAAGAAAGAAAACGTATGACACAATGGCAACTAAACCAGCTAGATATCAAAAGTAGTGTTTTAGGACATTGAAAGTTTTTTTGTTTTTTTGTTTTTTGTTTTTAAAGGAAAACACTTAGCGATCTGAGTCCTTTATTTCTTTTTTGTACATTAGGCCATGAATTCGTATGGAATGGGCTCCAACAGCTCAGGCTCTTTTCCATTGGTCCTCACAAAGTGCGCTTCTCTGGGTGGTGCAGGCTAGCGCTTCAGCAGAACCCAGGTGCCCTTCCCTTTGGCTTCCTTTTTCTTCTGATCGTTCTCCTTCACCCGCTTCAGGAAGCTGTCTCTGCTCTTTGAGTGCTTGATGTGCTCAATCCGCACATTGATCCTCTTGGCCAGAATCTTGCCCTTAACTTGCTTGTTTACAATGATGCCCACAGCATGCTGGGTGACATTGTAGACTCTTCTGGTTTTGCCATGGTAACACTTATGGGGCATTCCTTTTTGAACAGTGCCCATTCCCTTGATGTCTATAATATCACCCTTCTTGTAGATCCGCATGCATGTGGCCAAAGGAACAACTCCATGTTTCCTAAAAGGCCTGGAGAACATATACCGGGAGCCTCTCCTCTTTCCCTTTGTGTTTGTCATTTTGGCGAGTTACTGCAAGATGGCTGCTGTGGCCCTGAAAGGTTTTTTTTAATGTCTTTTAAAAATATGTACTATCCAAATACAGATTAAATCTTGGCTCCTTCAGCCCTGCAGTGTCTATCTGTAGGTTAGACAAATAGGCTTATTTTCTTAACTATGGAGGCCAAGTCTAAAAACACAAAACAAAATTGTTTATCAACTATGGAATACTATCTTTTTCTGGAAGAGAATTTCTCACAGAAGTACAGTTTCTTCTGCACTCTAACTGCCCATGTTCTATGATAAAAGGAGGCTTCCTGATACTTTCTGTCACAAGTTTGGAAAAATTATTAGAAGATACCTGAGCAATGTACTTGGAACATTGTGACAATTCTATGAAAATATCCAATGGCATTATATTTATCTTTTAGTTTGTTAATCAGATACTGGCATCTGATTGTTACCTCCACAAATAGAATCTGTATTTTACTCGTTTGGTTTATATTGTCTGCCACTGGACACTGTACCTGGTACTTGGGAAGAGGCATCTGTTGCTGGGAGGGTACTAACAATAGCATGATTGCTTTAACTGATTTCTCTTACAAAGTTTCCACATTTCCTCCTTATTTAGGACTCTGATATAACAAAGAGCTGATTGCATGTTACACTTTGATCTTTCACTCAAAATTTATGACAATCTACACATAAAGAAGACCATTTTTTTTTACCTTACTCTACAGGACTCTGGTACATGGTCCAATCAGTTCTAAGATTATAGTTTGCTTTACTGAACAGGATTTATTTAATCACATTGTCAGAGAATTTTCCTCACCAATGTTGTCTCTTAATGTTCTCCATGAGAATGTAACTAGGGAGGTCTCATGGGCAGTTTCTGAACTTATTTTGGCAGTTGAAAAATAACTTAAGTTCTTAAGGCAAACTGATAGTCTTCTTTGGGGTCTACATCTTATAGTAGATGCTGGTAGTAAAGAAATTTTACTAATGGCTATGAGAAATTCTGCTGTCTCGGGCAATGTTCTACTGCTGTGAACTCTTATAAAGAAAAGTATTTAACTGGGGCTGGCTTAGAGTTCACAAGCTTGTCCATTATGGTCATGTTGAGATGTGTGGCATCATGGAGGTAGACAAGGTCCTGGAGAGGTGGCTGAGGGTTCTATAACTGTGTCTACAGGCAGCAGGAAGAGAGAGACACTGGGCCTGACTTGAGTTTCTGGAACCTCAAAGCCAACCAGTGACACACTTCCTACAACAAGGCCACATCTACTCCAACAAAGCCATACGTCCTAATAGTGCCTATGGGGCAAGTAGAACCATGTCATCATGGTGGCTCACAACCATCCGATGCCCTCTTCTGGTGTGTCTGAAGACAGCTACAGTGTACTTACATATAATAAATAAATAAATCTTTAAAAAAAAAGCAGAACCACAAGTGCCTCTCCCTGTTGAAGAATCCAAATCTATGAGCCTGGGGGGGGGCGTGTTTCTATTCAAACCATCACATCTACCAAAGTTTTTTTGTGTTTTTGTTTTGCCTCACCTTTTCCTCTAATAAGGGCAAAACTGCCCCAACTATTTTCATTATAAAATAATAGTTATAATATATAATGGTCTCACTTTTTGTATGTTACAGATTCTACTTTGCTCACATAACATACTCCAAGGTTCTATGCTGTCATTACAGGGTTGTCTTATCTTCTCAACCCTTGACATCTGTTACATTTTATCATGGATTTCCAGATTGACCCTGGAGGAGTGTTATTGGTGCTTAAGCTATGCCTATCCCCATCACTATTTGTGGCTATCTCTTGGGGACAAGGGAATAGTCTTTTGTGAACTTAGGCACAAGACCTATCAGGCCAACTTCCACTTCCACAAAGCCCATCCTTCTGTGAGGAAATGGCTGTGGATATAAGAAATCATGTACCAGAGTCCCTAAACTGGGTTTCCATCTGTGCCCAGAGCTGATCCTGTGTCACAGCTCTCTGCTCCTACCTGTGGGACTTAAACAACAGGGGTCTCAGGGAAGGGAGCAACAACGACATTGGGATCGGGAGACATGAAGAAAGGACAAGACAAAAATTCTCTTCAAGTCTCATTTACTCTAGGGAAACAGACAGCTTATAAAGCTACAAACCACAAAGGTATTTGCCCAGGTGCATGGGCCAAACCAGTATTATTGCTTGATTATACATTGATGTAAATGGAATGTCCCTCATTGTAAAATGTCCCGAGTCAGTTACAGGAACAGAAGCAAGATAGTGGAAGAAACAAAAGAGTGTTAGTTAATAGATGATGGCCAGGGACAAGATGGAGGCAGAGATGTCATGGGCTTTTGGGCCCCAACAAGTCCCCCTCCCTTTTTTAGATCAGAGAGGTAAAGGGACAAGCATGAGCTGGGTTATTTTAAGGGCCGTTTGTAAGAATGTCATCAAAACCATCTCCCAGATCTGACATTGCCAACTGGTGATAATGAATCTGCAAGGGTTGGGCCTTAATTGCATCTATTTGTCCCTTAATAAAGGCCATAATTTAATTAAATGAAAAGGTCCTAGCAATAGTAGAATTAGTAAGCCAAGCACTGGGCCAAGGAAGAAGAGAAGGTAGAGCAGAAACCCATTCCAGGTGCTCCACATGGAGTTATTGAAGAGTTCCTGACATCTCTTCTCTAATTATGATTAGTGTTTTCGGATTTGGTAGCACACAATCCTGGACTTGTTTGCATAAAAACAGCACTTTTCCTGTAAAATGAAGCAGATGCCTCCATTGTTGGGGGTAAGTAGATCTAGGCCACTTCTATTTTGGAGAACTGCCTCAGCCAGGGAATCTACCTGATCCTGCAGTTCTTTGACAGACTGGTAAACCATATTGACATCTTCTATCATTCTTTGGGATAGCTTATTATAGGTATCCGGGGCTACACCTATGCCAGCTGGAGCTGGTGGCTCCAGATATTCCGAGCCCGATTAGAAGGGGGATAAACTGTATTGTCCTCCTATGCCTCGGGGGAAAGGTATCAAAGCTGGGCAAGGGAACAGGCTGATCTCCTGGGAGGATCTCAACGTCTGGCAAAAGCATCACAGGGACACAGGACCCAGTCCAGTTTAAAGGGAGAAAAGGATAGGTCATGTTGTCTCCATGCACAAAGACCCAACCCTTGCCCAGGCAAATTGGCTCAGAAATATTAATATAATAAATACAGGAGGTAAATACTAACAAGCCAAGATCTATATCAAAAGAAGTATTTTTTATAGGGCTAAAGAAGCATGTAGACTCATTAAAACCAGCTGGTAGTACCTTGAAGGATCTTAGAAAGTTACAATCTTCTTTTTTGAAATAAGGGACAGAATCATTAAGCAAAGGAACCACTAGGAGCCAGGAGGCACCCAGTGCAAGGCACAACAAACAGTCGTTGGCCAGGGAGGGACTGGAGACATTTAGGGGAACATGTGTAGCTGCAAGGATCGCAGAGGTTTGGAGTTCCACATCAAGGCCTCTTGGTTTGGGCAATAAAAGAGAGAGATAATGAAGATGGGGTACAAGGCTATTAATTTGTGCTTGTATCTGTTCTTGTACCCTCAGGTCTCTAACCTGGTCATTGGGACCCCCATCTGACACTTGTATAGGGGTAGATTGTGGCCAACAAGCCTGTCTGCATATTGGTGCATGGCAAGAAGCTTGTGCATACTTCTGTTTTGAGCCAAACATCTGAGGAATAGTGGACCAATATCCACCAAAAGTGGCCAAATATTTTGTATGAGGTATAGCAATAAAACAGGGCACACCATTTCTGAAACATTCTGTGAGTGTTGTATAACAGATGACATTCATTTAATCCACAAAGGTACAATCCTTAGGACATTTGTCATCCAGAAGAGCGGGCAGAGGCTTTGGCTTTGAGACACAGACCCAGTGTTGGTGAAACCTCCCAACCGTGGAGCTGTGAACGCCCAAATAATCGTTCTTATCTCCACAGTCAGTGGATTGATAATGGAGTGGGGGAGGGGCCTGACTATCTCTTTGAAAATCTCAGGGGTTACTATATAATGAGGTCAGGAGTTGCTGCTTATTAGTGGGTCGGTCGAGTCCACCCTCAAGCTATTTTATCGTCAGGAGTAGTCCAAGGATCATCAGCATTTTCTTTTGCTTTTCCTGTAGATCATAGAAGAGAAAGGTTCTCAGAGGGAATTTTCCCCTCTGGAAAGGGCTTGTTAAATTGTCCCAAGAGTCTTTTGGGGAGCCACCTGGCAGACTGTGCTTCTTTAGAATAAACACAAACAGACCCCCTTCCCCAGATAAGCACTGGGTCTGGGCCATGCCAGGAATTATCTAAGGGATCCTGCTACATAACCGTAGAGAAGTCACTTTTGGGATCTCTTTGCCAAAACCAAGAAGCAGCAGATTTTCCTTCCTGGTCCAAGGTCAGGAAATTTATGATGAAAAATGCATGTACCACAATATTTCGCAGCATTCCTCAGGTTGAATACCATTCTCCTCCCTTTACTTTTTTAATGGTGTTTTTGAGGGTGAGATTGTCTCTTTCAACAATACCCTGTCCTTGTGGATTGTATGGAATGCCTGTAATGTGGACAATTTCTAAGGTAACACAAAAATCTAGAAAGGCCTTGCTGGTGTAGCCATTAGTCTTAATTTGTTGTGGCAAACCCATTACAGAAAAAGCTGCAAGAAGATAACTAATAACATGTTTAGAGGCCTTTCCCGTTTGGACAGAGGCAAAGATAAACCCAGAACAAGTGTCAATAATTACATGAACGTATTTGAAATTACCAACTCAGACATATGTGTGATATCCATCTGCCAAATGGCATTAGGGACAAGGCCATGAGGGTTGACACCTAGGTGGGGTACAGGGCGATGTCTTATGCAGTTTTGGCAACTTTTTACAATATGGCGAGCCTGTTCTCTAGTTATCTTATATAACAGGCATAAGGAACATGCATTAAAATGATGCAGAGAATGAGCACTCTGAGCCGCTTTTAGACCCCGTGCTTTGGAAAACTCAAAAGAAACTGGAAAAGCTAAACAGCACGTGGCCTGATCCGCTAGATGATTACCAGCAGATAGGGGCCCTGGGAGACCAGAATGAGCTGATAATGTCCAATAAAAAAGGGAAATTTTCTAGATCTGATAAAGGAAGCTAGTTTCTGAAACACCACACTGGCTTTGGATTCCCCTTTTATTTGGCCACTTGCCTCTAGCAAGGGAATAGATTGGGCAATATAAGCAGTATCAGTAAAAATATTAATAGGGCAATCATTAAAGGCTTGGAGAGCTGCTGTAACAGCATGAAGTTCAGTAATCTATGCAGAGAAAGGATTGGTTTGGAAATTAAAAACTTGATCTCTCTAGGCATAGGCTGCCATCCCATTAACCGAACCATCTGTAAACACTGAAAGGGCTCCAGGGATGGGAGTGGATTTAGTTAATCTTGGAAAAATGAGTTCTTGCCTATTGTCAAAATCTATTAATTTATTTGGTGTATAATGATTATCCAGAGTGCCTGAAAAGCCAGCTAAGGTGAGAGGACAATCATCTGTGGTTTGCATTAACCAATCAACCTGATCTTTGGTATAGGGTTATATAATGTAATCAGCCTCTTTTCCAAAGTAAACTTTTGCTTGTTTTCTGCTTAACATTATAATATCAGAAACAAATTGATAATATAGATTCAATACTCTTTTGGGACTAATAGGCAGATGAAGCCACATGATAGGCATAGTCTGCCAAAACAAGGCAGTGGGAATCTGTTTAGCTTTACAAACAACTAGGCATAAAAGCTCATCATATTTTATAGACTTGATTTGTTGGTTCTAAATTGCTGTCTCAACCAGCTTAATAGTCTGTCTGCCCTTCTCAGTAAGAGAATGAGGAGATGCAGGATCAGGATCCCCATTAAGGATTTCATAAAGGGGCTTTAATTCATCTTTACTTAATTTTAAATAAGAGAATAGCCAATTGATATCTCCAAGCAAGTTTTGAAAATCATTCAAAGAGTAAAGCCCATCAAGTCTGAGGGCAATTTTCTGTGACCACATATTGTCATCTGATAACATAAAACCCAAATAAGTATAGGGATCATGAAGTTGAATTTTATTAGGAGCTATTTGTAATCCACTATCTGAAAGGGCCCTTAGAAGATCTTTATAGCAAGAGAGAACCTCTACATCTGTTCTTCCTGCTAACAAAATATCATCCATAAAATGGACCATGTAAATGCCAGGCCAAGTGAGCCTAACTTCTTTTATGGCAGAAGCAACAAAGGACTGACAAAGGGTAGGGCTATTAGCCATCTTCTGGGGGAGCACTCGCCATTGAAAGCATTGCATTGGCTCACAGAAATTAGGTAAGGGGAGGCTAAAGGCGAAGCGCTTTTGATCAGCAAGGTGTAAAGGAATGGTGAAGAAACAATCTTTAAAATCTATTACAATCTTATAACACCCCAGGGGTATGGCAGAAAGTGTGGGTAACTCAGGTTGCAGGGCCCCCATTACCACCATAGATTTATTAACCACTTGAAAGTCTTGGAGCAGCTGCCATTTTCCAGATTTCTTTTTAATCACAAATATAGGAATATTCCATGGGAAATTGGTGGATACTAGATGGCCTGCCTCAAGCTGCTCCTGCACCAGCTGTTGGGCAGCATCAAGTTTTTCTGAAGTAAGGGGCCATTGAGCGACCCAAATAGGATCATCTGATAACCAAGTAATTTTGTCAGCATAGGTCACAGGAGAGTCAACAGTCCCTAGGAAAAATGTCCAAGACCCAGGCGATCATTCTTTGGCATGACAGAGATAGGCTCAGTGATACCATCTTCATTTTTTCCTAAGCTCTTACCAGGCATATGCCCCTTTTTTTTATCATCTGGAGAGTATCTATATCATTGGGGCTACACATTATTATGCTCAATTAAGAAAGAAGATCTCAGCCCCAAAGATTTACAGGGAGGCCAGATATAACATATGGCTGAATTTTTCCAGAATGTCCCTCATCATTTTTCCAAATAAGTGGAACTGTGCTCCTCATGGGATTTGGCCTAGGCCTTGGAGGTGAGTCAAGGTGGCTTCTGTGGGCCAGAAGCCCTTGATTTTAGGCCACTCAGCTGCTCAAATGATTGTGACATCTGCTCCTGTATCTACAAGTTCAGAAAAGATTTTACCATTTAATGTTAAAATAAAAGTGGGCTTATCCTTGGATATAGCCTAGATCCAAAAGGCATCAGAGGAGCCAGGGCCATTTCTGGGTTTAACTCTTCTTAGGGACTTATGTGAATTTGACTGAAAGCAATCGGACAATTCCTTGACCAACATCAATAATAGTCAAGGCATCAGGGGAGGAGACAAGAATAAGAATTTCCCCTTGAAAATCATTATCAGTAACTCCTGGAAAAATATGTAAGCCTTTCAAAAATGAACTGTATCACCCCAAAATAATATCAAACATGTCTGGGGGCAGCGGTCCATAAATTCCAGTTTTAATAGTCTGAGCCCCCATTTCAGGAGTTAAGGTTACACAGGAGGAGGCACAGAGGTCCAACCCTGGGCTGCTGGGTGTGGCTCAGTAGAGTTCTGAAATGAGTTGTGGCTTACTGGGACAAAACTCACTGCCCCAAATGGGTTTTTGTTTTTCAGGGCCTGGGGCCCACCACTCATTTCCCTACACCATGGCAGGAAAGGGTGTCTGCCCCTGGAGATCTATCTTAGCTCAACAGTCATTAGCCCAGTGGAGCCCCATTTGCAACAAGGGCACAGGCCAGGAGAGGGCACAGGGGGTGAGAAGGCCCAACATTGCCCTGTATTGTGGGACAATTTTTTGAGAGATGGCCAGCCTGTCCACAAGAAAAGCATTTACATTGGTCACAGCAGAATTTATCTTGGCCTGCAAGAAATTATTGGACTGTAGTACCTTGCATGGCCACAACCATGACCAACCCTTGTTGCCTGTTTCAGAACACAGGCAAGTGTAATCAGAAATATTGCCCTTTTTATGATGGGGACAAATAGCAGCTTGACAGGCAGCATTAGCATTTTCAAAGGCAAGTTGTTTAATAAAATCAGAACAATCTGTATTTCCAAAAATAAACCCCACAGTCATGGTGAAGCAATGAACAAAATCCTTAAAAGGCTCATCAATTTGTTCTTGTTTAACACTAGTGAGGGACGAGCTCACACTTTCTTTAGAGGGCAGGCGTTCCCACGCCTTAAGAGCAGCAGACTGAATCTGCGCAAACAAGCCTGGTTGATAATTAAGCTGTTGTGCCTCAAACTGATAATCTTCTGCACCAAGAAGCATAGTAGCTGTCCATAGTAGCTACACTTGCCTGGGCATTTTTAGTGGCCAAATCTTTGCAGGCATCTTTAAAATCAGCCTCCCATAAAAGAAAATCTCCCCCTCCAAGGGAGGATCAGGAGAGGGTACGCCAATCTTGGGGTGTAAGCCATTTTTCAGCAAATGCCTCAAATATAGCCAGAGTATATGGTGCTGTGGCCCCATACTGAGAAACTGCCATTTTTAATTCTTTGAGCAACATGGTGGCAGACAGGTCCTGCATTTCCACCTTCCAGGGTAGGTGTCTCCACCACTGGGAACACAGGAATGGGAGAAGAGACCTGTGTTGGGACCATAAAGTAAGCTAACTGAGGGAGCATGCAGAGCGGTTAAGTTGTTTTAAGAGTTCTTGGTGATTGAGTTCAGGACTGATTTGATTTTTAAAGTCTTGATTTCATTTTTGAAGGGAAGCTGAAATTTGTGTCAGTGGCAGGGGCATAAGGAGGTGGTGGTCTCTGAAGAGGAAGCCAGTCAGAATTATAAAACTGAGCAGCTGCCTCATATAGATCTCCCTACTTGCTAATACTGAGGTCATCTACCAGGATCAACTTTTTAGATTTTTTTAAGAGTGGATAAATTCTTTTAACCTTAGGGTGTGTGCCTATGGAATTTTTAGGGTGTTTAGGATTTTTTTAAAGGAGTAGGATTAGATTTTAAGTTCTTTGGGGAGGCTTTTGTAGCTCTGATCTTTTCCTCAGCATCACTATCAAAGGACATTAAGTCCTCCTCCACCTGTTTTGGTGGCCGAGAGATGAGCATCTCATCAGCAGGGGCATCACCCTTATTAGAGGCAACAGTAACAACCCTCTTTTTAGCAGCAAGGCATTTTTCTCCCTCTTCAACAACTTCTGCAATTGAGAGATCAGATGGTTTAAAAGAAAGAACTTCCTTAATAATATTCCAAAAGGAAAATGCTGTTACAGGGACCTTTCCAGGCCTAAAAACTTTATAGTAATCTTTAATAGCACTTCCTACACGCTCCCATCTATTAAGATCAATGGTAACTTCAAGGGGAAACCATGGGCAAATCTCTTTAACTAAATCAAAAAATGTAATCAAATCATGTATTTCAACCTTTATTCCTCACGTCTTTAAAGCCATTTTCAACCCTTCCACAAATAATTCATGACTACTCAATGCCTGTCCCATGATCACTGCAACTCACCAGGATCCCTAGTTAAGGTGGCAGGCTCCCGCATAAGATGGCTTCCACACAAAATTCATCAGCTGACCAAAAACACTGTGGTGATCTTCACTGGTTCCCCTCATACTCAAGCCCCACTGCTGGGCACCAGCTGCCCCAACCTACAGGACTTAAACAACAGGGGTCTTGGGGAAGGGAGTAATAATGACAAGATGGGATCAGAAGATGCAAAGGAAGGAGACAAGACAAAAATTCTCTTCAAGTCTCATTTACTCTAGGGAAACAAAGGGCTTATAAAGCTACAAACTACAAAGGTATTTGCCTGGGTACATGGGCCAAACTGGTATTATTGCTTGGTTATACATTGATGTAAATGGAATGTCATTCATTATAAAATATCCAGAAATCCCCCTATCATAAAATGTCCAGAGTCAATTATGGGAACAGAAGCAAAATAGTGGAAGAAACAAAAGAGTGGTTAGTTAATAGATGATGGCCCAGGGACAAGATGGAGGCTGAGATGCCAGGGGCTTCAGGGCCCCAACAGCTCTCCATACCCAAGTTCCTCCCAGAGAGACCTAGTTTCCCAGGAGTACTGACACACAGGCTTGCAGGACGGACAAGCCACAGTCAGAGACATCAAGACCAGCTAACACCAGAAATAACCAGATGGTGAGAGGCAAAGATAAGAATATAAGCAACAGAAACCAAGGCTGCTTGGCATCATCAAAACCCAGTTCTCTCACCACAGTGAGCCCTGGATACCCCGACACACAAAGAAAGGATTTAAAGAGATACAGGAGAACACAGGTAGAAGCCCTTAAAGAGGAAACACAAAAATTCCTTAAAGAATTACAGGAAAACACAATCAAACAGGTAAAGGAATTGAACAAAACCATCCAGGATCTAAAAATGGAAAACAGAAAAAATAAGGAAATCACAAAAGGAGATAACCCTGGAGATAGAAAACCCAAAAAAGAGATCAGGAGTCATAGATGCAAGCATCACCAACAGAATGCAAGAGATAGACGAGAGGATCTCAGGGGCAGAAGATACCATAGAAAACATTGACACAACAGTCAAAGAAAATGCAAAAAGCAAAAAGCTCCTAACCCAAAACATCCAGGAAATCCAGGACACAATGAGAAGGCCAAACCTAAGGATGATAGGTGTAGAAGAGAGTGAAGACTCCCAAGGTAATGGGCCAGTAAATATCTTCAACAAAATTATAGAAGAAAACTTCCCTAACCTAAAGAAAGAGATGCCTATGAACGTACAAGAAGCCTACAGAACTCCAAATAGACTGGACCAGAAAAGAAATTTCTCCTGCCACATAATAGTCAAAACACTAAATGCACTAAACAAAGAAAGAATTTTAAAAGCAGTAAGGGAAAAAAGGAAAGTAACATATAAAGGCAGGCCTATCAGAATTACACCAGACTTCTTGCCAGAGACTATGAAAGCCCGAAGATCCTGGGCAGTTGTCATACATACCCTAAGAGAACAGAAATGCCAGTCCAGGCTACTATACCCAACAAAACTCTCAATTATCATAGATGGAGAAAACAAGATATTCCATGACAAAACCAAGTTTACACAGTATATTTCCATAAATCCAGCCCTACAAAGGATAATAGATAGAAAACACAAACATAGGGAGCAAAACTACATCCTAGAAGAAGCAAAAAAGTAATCTTTCAACAAACCCACACAAACCTAATTCCACTTCTAGCAACAAAAATAACAGGAAGTGGAGAGGGGCCTGGCGGCCATGTGGGAGCCATGGCGGCGACGGAGGTGGCGGCGGCTGAGTCTGTGGGTCAGGCCCCGGGTGTCCCAGCCACGCTGGCAAGCACGCGTGTAGCCGCCGCCGCCTCAAGCCCGTGGAGGCCGTCGGAGTCGCGACTGCAAGGCAGCCGACAGCGATCGACCAGGGCTCGGGCCGCGGCTGTCCCGGGCTGTGCGCACCAATATTCTGTGCACTGTGCGCGGCTGCGACAAGATCCTGCCCAACAGTCCTGCGCTCAACATGCACCTAGTCAAGAGCCACCGACTGCAGG
>JADRCD010021833.1:0-10285 GCA_019843815.1 Montemys delectorum
CTTTTAGTATGCATTGCTGTACTCCAAAAGTCTTTCTCCATGGTTACTTTTGCCTTATGGCTCCAGGCTCCAATCAGCTCTCAAAGTGGAATGACGACCAGCAATTTTCTTAATCAGATTTTCTTAATTATTTGAAGATAGAAGATCCACCCTAAGTCCTATGTTCTGGTGGCAGCCCACTTAAAAGGACATGGAAGAAGGAAGCTCTTGATTTTTTGCCTGCTTGCCCTCACTATCACTGGTGAGTTCATCTATCTTGTTGTTGAGACAACGGGCTATAAAAAGGCTGAGAGAAAAAAATAAAATAAAGTGTGGGTGTCAGGGATCTGTTCCATCCACCAAATATATGTATGTGTATATATGTCTGTATGTATATGCATATATGTGTATGTATATAAGTATGCATATGTATATATGTATATGTGTGTGTATAAGTATGCATGTACAGTTGTGAAACTGATGAAACAGGTGGTCGAACCCAGCCGTCTGTGTGTGTGTGTGTGTGTGTGTGTGTGTGTGTGTGTGTGTATGCATGACCTTTTCTCTATTCTTTTTTTTTCACCAGCCACTTAAGAGTTAGAAGAGTTCAGAGTTTCTCTCTGGGCATTATTGCTGGCCCCAGATAAATTAAGTTTTGCTCCCATCATTAGTGCTGACACTATAAATGCTATTAGCAGGGGCAGGGGTCCAGAGGGGCATCAGTCACGACCAGCACTGACCTCAGTCACCAACACCACACCTCATTGCCTTCCTCAGTTACCTAGATGTTGAGCTGGCTTTTGACCTGCATCTAGCTGACTGAAGTGTGACAACTAGGATATAAGTTTTGTGCATGGAAGGCAAATAGCTGTAAGGCTTGGGCTGCATGATTTAGGTGAGTTACTGCTAGCTGGGGGGGAAAAAAGACCTTCTTTTTGGCTTTACGAGAGTATTGTGTGGTTGTCTCTGGTGGGCTAACCTTGCGCCAATGAGACTAAAGGATCCAGAGAGTAGAACGTGGTGGTTTGGTTAAGAAATGTCCTCCATAGTCTCTGGCATTTGAATACAAGGTACTCATTGGGTGCTTTATTTGAGCAGGCTTAGGACATGTAGCCTTGACGGAGGAAGGATGTTACTGGTGGTGGATTTGAAAGCTCAAAAATTAGTACCACATTGAGATTGCTATCTCTGCTTCCTGCTTTCAGTTCAAGATGTGAACCCTCAGCTCTCAGCTTCCAACTATTATGCCTGTTGCCCGCTATCCCTGCCCTGATGGACCCTAACCCTCTAGAACTGTAAGCCCCAAATAAACTCTTCATTCTATTCGCTGCCTTGGTCATGGTGTTTTATCACAGCAATAGAAACTCTAAGACAGTATTGCACCAAGGCCGGAAATGTTAACTGAGCTGCAATTTGGAGACCCGTGTTCTGCACCTCTCTTGCAAGAATGTCCATTACAGTCTTGCACTTCTGCTACGGATATATGTCACAGGCTCAACCTACAGCAACTGTCATAAGGAGAGCCATTTATGCCTTGAGACATTATCATCTTAGCTAACTATCAGAAGTATCCCTTTGAGGATTAAATGCCACACCTCTGTTTTCACTTATGAACCGCAAGGGGATTCATCTCAGTCTGTAGAGGCACGTAGCTTCACCTACAAGACTCAGGCATAGAGCTTCCTTTTGACTGTATCTTTGAAATCATCTTCTTGCTTGTTCTGGGTGTCAAGGAAGAACAAAGAGGTATGGTCAGTCCTTTTCCGATATACAAGAAGCCCAGGAGAGGTAAGGAGACAGACAGCAGCTGCCCATTTACCAGCTCACTCGGTATCTTTTTACTGTTCCTTCTACAAATCCCTCTGATTCTTTCTTTCATGCTTCCTCCTTTCCATTGCTGTGAAGGCAGCCATGATGTTGTTGGCTTGAGAGGGAAGGATCAAGAAAAACGGTGTATAGGGTCAGTCTGCTTAAAGGAACAGTAGCAGCAGCAGCAGAAGTTGAGGGAATAGAAAAATTGCAGAAGATTGGGAAAGATGAGAAAGGGCATCAGCAACAGAGCCCTTCACTGAAGGCACAGAGAGCAAAATACAGCTTGCATTCTTCATGCTCACTGACCAGCATTCTCAGTAACAGCAAGGTAAACTGACTGTCCTGCTTGGCCCGCAGTTTGCTTGGAGTACAAGCTGGTTCAGTGTGGCATTTGTCCACTCTCCAATCCATCAATCTGGGAAGTACGGATGGTAGGGATTTGAAGCAGCTAGTCACATAATGTTCATAGTCAAGAACATAGAATAATGAGTGGATGTGTACATGTCGAAGCTCAGCTAACTTTAACCTCATTCAGTTCAGAGCCCAACCCATGAAATCCTTTCCAGCCACGTTCAGGGTCTTTCCACCTCATTTAACCCAATTAAGACAAACCTGCACAGGCATGGCCACAGGCCCTACTTTTAACAGTTTCTCACTGAGACTCCCTTCCCAAATTGATTCTCATTGTGTCAAGTCCATAATTAAAACTAATCCTCAAGGAAAGCTTCAAGGTGAATGCTAGAGAATAGTGTAGACATGGGGATTTGACGGGAGAAACAATTACAAATGAAG
The DNA here is from genome assembly GCA_019843815.1 of Montemys delectorum. NCBI lineage: Eukaryota > Metazoa > Chordata > Mammalia > Rodentia > Muridae > Montemys > Montemys delectorum. The sequence goes on from JADRCD010021833.1 coordinate 2,584, forward strand.
GTGAAATGGGCTTTACATATTTCTCTTGATCTGCAATGCCAGGTCCTGAACATTTGTATCATTTGCACTCGGGAAGAGCCTTGTATGATGAATGCACATGACTGACTGAAGCTAGAGTGTAGGTCAACATACCCCGTGACAGCAATCTGGAAGGGCAGCCATCGGAGAACTTGCATCTGTTGTTCAACTCCCTGTGTTTTGCAAAATAAGATTAAGACTTTTCAGGCTTTGTGGGTAAACAATGGTACAAGAAAGGACCCATATACGGAATGAGCCACTTCCAAGATGAACACAATTTCTTCAAGGAACAAAGAATATCACAAAACCACTTTTATTCTTCATGTACATCTTTATATATGCCTTAGAAAAATATGAACACATGTGTTCTAAATCAGAAATGTTCTATCTCATATGTGTATATAAGTATATAAACTATATATACATGTATGTAAAACACATACATATGGAACGTATAAAGTGATTGCTAAAACCAGTGTCCACTAGATAGTGATTCTGTGTGTAAGTGATATTAGGGTTACATATGACATAGAAAGTATTCATATTGATAGGAACTCCATTATATCAATTTATCTTCAGTAGTAAAATTTAAGCTTTAATTCCTTTCTATACTTATAGAAGGAATTTATAAATCTTCAGGCCCCGGAGTGAGGAAATAATCCCACTGGCTGTTTAGTTAAATGGTCTTTAATGGAAACAGGAAAGCATCAAGTCCAAATGCCTGGTCCTCTTTGTGTTAAATGTTCAGTAACATCTCAGAGACTGGCAGCTCCACATTTGCTCTTATTTTTTCCATCAGCTGATAAAGAGACAGGTTTCCTTATGGTGTTTTGTACCTGTTTAGTTATATTTGACTATCTCTCTCATCCCTTCCTTTTCTTCTCTTGCCTCTCCTTTCCTCCATCTCCCTGCCTTACCCCATCAGTGCTTAAACTTTTCTCCCCTTGTATGTCTCTTTGCATTTTAATATCACATATGCTATATTATTTTTTCCTCTCCCACTCCTTTTAAGTTTCTTCCCCCATGCCCCATAGGTACCTTTCTAGTTTCCTAGCATCTATATACATTAACTATGTAAGTATACATGAATAAAAATTAGAAGTTAAGATCTGTATATGAGAAAAAGAATATGTGGTATTAGCCTTTATGAGCACAGGTTTCTTCACTAAATATGTTTTTCCAGTTCTACCTGTTTTCCTGAGAGTTTCATAATTTTGTTTTTTATTCATAACTGAATAAAATTTCATTGTGTATATGTATCATACCCTAGTTGGTTTTATTGGTCAACTTGAGTCAACTAGGGAATGTATCGACTGAGAGATTGTCCAGATCAGACCACAGTTTGGGTATGTTTGTAGGGGATTGTATTTATTGTTAATTGATATAGGAGAGCCCAGCCCACTGTGAGCTGTACCATTCCATGAGCAGGTGGTCGCTGGCTGTGTTAAAAAGCTAGCTACCCATGAACTTGTGAGGGAGCTGGCAAGCAGTGTTACTCCATGGTTCCTGCCTTTACATTCCTGCTTGAGCTTCTTCCTTGACTTTTCTTAGTGTTGAACTGGAACCTGTAAGCTGAAGTAAATCTTTGCACCCTCTAAGTTGATTTTAGTCAGAGTGTTTGATTACAGCAACAAAAAGTATTATACATTTTCATTACTCAATCATGTGTTGATGGACACCTAGGCCTATTCTAACTTCCTGCTTCTGTTAATATGGAAAATGGTTGATTGTACCACAGTGCCTGACACAAAGCTGGTGCTCATTGAGAGTTTGTAAAGATGAGTGTGTGTGCTACACTCTGAGGAGGTTGTTCAGGGAGATTTTTTTTTTTTTTTTTTTTTTTTTGCAGTGCTAGGAATGGAATAAGAGTTCTAGGCACGCACTATAATCCTGATCCACAACTTCATCCCTTCATACAATTAAAACAATAAGAAGTATTCTGTGCAAGCTAAATGGTCAGTGACATACAACATTATTTTATGCGTTCTCTGATTATGACTCTACCATGTTAAACCAGTCCCTTTCTACTTGAGATTATAACATTAGGTATTTTATTTTATTTGACTTGGTCTCACTATGTGGCTTCGTTGGACTTGAATTCATTATGCAGACTATGTCAAACCCAAAGATGTCTGTGAGTCTCTCCCTTCCCAAGTGCTGATAATGTAGTACATCTACTTCACAGTGAAGCTTGGGGATATGATGCTGTGAGACTTGACTTGGCTGGCATGTATGAAGCCCTCTGCCTGATCCCCAGCACCTCAAAAACAGGGCATGGTGATGCAAGGCTATCACTCCAGCTCTGTGGAGGTGGAAGCAGGAGGGTCAGGGGTTCAAGGTCATCCTGATTACATAGAAAACTGAAGGCCAGTATGGGCCTTCATTTTTGTGTTTGTACATTAATGTTTGTACATTAGGCCCTGTCTCAGAAAACAAAACACAGAAATCATACTGAAGTCTGGTGGTTTTCTTTTTATGAGCTAAGAGATTTGTTATATTTTAGTGACAGTTGAGTCTGCTGTCCTCCCAGTGCTCCTTCTGGAAGATAATTAGATGGCAGTAATTAGAATATATTGAAATAAGGAACAAAGTTATGCACAGTCAGGTAAGATCGTGTGGTCATCTGAATGAGGATGTGAGAAATTCCACAGCCTGGAGATTAGTGTGTGTGATTCATAGGCAGGCTCAGAACTCCACAATGCTCCAGAGAATAATTTCAAAGAGAAAGAATCTGCTTTCACAACAAGATAGACACAAAGGTGGGCTGACGTTCAACTCTCTTTTTGTTTGTTTGTTTGTTTGTTTCGAGACAGGGTTTCTCTGTGTAGCCCTGGCTGTCCTGGAACTCACTCTGTAGAGCAGGCTGGCCTCGAACTCAGAAATCTGCCGGCCTCTGCCTCCCAAGTGCTGGGATTAAAGGCGTGCGCCACCATCGCCCGGCTGCATTCAACTCTCAAAGATGGAGTACAAAATTAAGTACCTCGCAAAATATGTATTTAAACTGACGTCAATAAAAACTTGAATTCCTAGTGGATACAATTAAAAAAAGTGCTTCTCCTTGATTTTAAGAAGATTCCAAAATTTGGTATGAAAATCATAAAACAATTTTGACAAAGTGAATATTTCAATGACTTGTACTGAGTCCACAGCTATCCAGTACTAGTCCTGCCAAGGGACAGGCTCATGCCTTCCCCCAAGAAACCACAACCCTAGTAAACTCCCAGTAGAAACAAAACAGAAGTGAACATTAGTTTAGAGCTATGCTTTTAGCACTTTTTACATATTTAAGAATATTATTTATCACTCTTTTAGTGGTTTAAAATCACAGTTTTCTTCTTATAATGTTACCAACTTAATATTATTGAAGTGAAAGCACTCTAGTTCATCATAGGGGCCAAGAGATGTGTCATCATAGGACCAGGTTATAAAAGGTAACTAGAGAAAATAATTAATTGCAATCTTGGGACTCACGCTATCAAAGTACTGCTTTGAGGTTAAATTATATTAATAGGCAGCCAGAGAAGCCCATCATCAGAAAGTATTTATAGAAAAACAGAAGAAAAACCAATGGTTTAATGCAAATAGATTCTATAACTCCTTAGGCAACAGAGGACACCCCATGCCTATAATGTCAACTAGGGTGAACAGCAGATACCCAGGGAGCCTGAATTTCAACAGGAGCAGGTGGTATGTCTGGAGCTGGCAACAGAAAGTTAGTTTCCTCTGGCGGTGGCAGAGACTGGCCTCCTGGGGCTACTGATGATTTCTGCTGTTATGGATCATAAAATAGGACCTGGATTACTCACTAAACTTGTCTAATTTATAGCCTTGGCAGACAGCAGAAATCCATCTCATGCCCCAGGCACATGTCACTGCTCAGCACTGACACAATCTGACACTAGCAAATGAAGCCCATCTTCATCATTCGGCTGTAAGAACTGATCTCTTTCACATGTGATCATCATGTCTACTGGGTCTGAGGAGACAGTTCAGTTGGCAAAGTGTTTGTCTTTTAAGTATGGGGACACACAGGCCCGTGAGTTCAAACTCCAGAATCCATGCTTAAAAGTCAGAAGTGATGGCATGTCTTTGTAATCACAGAGCTGGGGAGGTGGGAAAGGCAGGTTCCTGACCACCCAGTCTAGATTACTTGGTGAGTTCCAGTCCAGTGAATGTCTCTGCCTCAAAAGACAAGTAGATGGCACTTGAGGGCAGCATCTAAGGTCCTCTGACATGAAGACACACACACACACACACACACACACACTCACACCTTCTAGCCTATGTATACTTTCTACATGAACATGTATTTGGGTACATACACACAAAAGGTTCACTGACTGACTTTATATGAACATGTTGAGATTGTACATCCAAAACAATTTGAATGTACTCAATAGGTGATGGTTTCTCCTTCAGTGCAGCTTCAAAGGATGTTGGCTTAATTTTCATAATTTTTGTGTTGTACCTAAAAGTGACATTCCCACATACTTCTCCTGCTCCCATCTGCATACATACACTTAAACATTGTCTTCTCAATGTTTCTGAAAAAAATCTATCATGATAGGGAAGTGGATAAAAGAGATTATGTGGTCAGAGAAAGCCCACTCTCACACTTGAGATGTGTCTGTGATCTGCTCAATGGTATCACCTTGTGGAAGAGAGCTTTGTCATTCTTTTTAAATGACATTTTCTTGATAATTTACACACATAGCATACTAATAATCCCCAAAGACTCATGAAGCAAATATATTGAGATTTCACCACTTTATTGAAAATAAAAGAGCTGAGGTGATAAGGGTGGGATAGGAGAGAGAGAGGAAGAGAGAGAGAGAGAGAAAGAGAGAGAGATAGTAAAATAATGCATTGGTGGCAGCAAAATCTCATCTGCTTCTGTCTCCTGGGCAGAGGTGGTTCTCTAGCGCTCCTCCACAATCTTTAGGAAAAGGTGCAGCTTCAGCGAGCACCATGAGGAACACTTCAGAGCACTTACATCCTCAGGCATTTCCTGAATTTAGCTCTCCTGCTCTTAAACCAATTCTGCAATCAAAGAGAAAGAACAGTTGTCTTAGTGTAATGAATAGTCAGCATCATAACTGAAGAACCTATCATGTAAGTTTATATACCAGTGAGATTTTACATTCCATGAAAGAACCTTCTTTCTTGTTCTAATTCCATGAAGGGCACTCCAAGGTCTGGATGTTTATAATCTCCCTCCATAAGTATAGAGTTTTAGTATAGTTTATTATTCAAAATAATTCATTATCACCTAAACTGCACTAGTGTGAATGGCTTATTTATCTTCTACATATCTATATAGTTTGCGTAACTCTTTGTACATATAATGAATGTGTATTTTTAAAATTTATGACATGTATTGATAATTTATTCATAAATATATACATGTAATAGAATCTCCTTATGTTTAAGGAATAAAACAGGTTCTGTGATGGCTAAAGAAAGTCCATTTTATGGTAAGCATCCATCTTGGAACCCACTAGCCATTTTTCTCTGACTCCAGTCCCTGGAAGGTAAGTTCCCAGTAACCCTGACTCAGTGAACCCCAACCCAAAAATATACAGCCTGCACCATCTATTTTGCTATGATATGACTGACTGCTCTTTTTGGCTTCTCTGCTAGGCTTGCACAGACATTCAAGGACTGTTCTGAGGCTTTCTTGACTACCTAATCTTGGCAGAGTATAACAGTTCTTGGCTGGCAAGATACTGAAGGTCTTCTTGTAGTTTCCCTTTCAAAAATTTTCTCTCACCCAGTTTCACTGGGCAAACTCAAGTTGGGCTCAGAGATTGTTGTCCTGCTAGCAACTTTAATATATTTAACTAACTATAATCCAGATTGAGTCTGTACCCCCCAGGGGGTTATGAACTCCATACAGTTCAATACTATATACTTATTTTTTTCAACATTTAGGAAGTCATGTTCCCTCTGAAAGTGAGACATTTTGGTATTGTGGAATTTTCTTATTCCATTTTCCATGAAAAAAATCTCACAAAGTTCAAAACTCATTTCCCAGCCAGGCATGATAGTACATGCCTTGTATTCCAGCAGAGGCAGGTGGATCTCTGTGTACTCGAGGCCAGCCTAGTCTCATAGGAAGTTTCAGGACAGTCAGGGCTATGTAGAAAGACCCTGCCTCAGAACAAAACAAAATACCTTCATTTCCCAAACATAGAACAGTCAAAAAAACAATACAACCTCATCCATTGAACAAAGGTATTCACGATCTGAAGCAATCATTTTTTCTAGTTACTGACCTCCACTCTGGCTTCTGTCACACCTATCCATTTCGCAAGCTCCCTTCTGTGGGTAAAAGTTGAAAATGTTCAGTATTTGGCCTCATGGATAAAATAAAAACAAGAAGGGCATTTTGTATCTGTTTTTGAACGTTTGGCACCATTTCCCTTCTGTGACATTCACCTTGAGGATTTTGATGCTTTTAAAGGATATTTCTACCAACGATTTCCTTTTCTTTTCTATCTGCTATACGTTGAGACATGAAAAACTGAATATGTCCCTGTGACACCCAGATACGATTTGAAAATCAGTGAAACAGAAAACATCACAAGATATATTACTGACATCAGCATGTGGTGGTGCCTGGGCTGTGCCCACAAAAAGAAAAGAAAACAAAAAGCTGTGAACAAAAATACACAGAGGAAAGAAGGGTTTCAGAACTTTGTTGGGCTGCAAAGATAAACTCAAATAGAAGAAAATGGATTAATAGAAAGCACATGGGAATTTCTAATGTTTAATTACCATGCAAAAATATCCAACCTACTGAGTGGGTACTAAATACTAAACCACAAAATGATAAAACTACAGCAGGCACAAAACAATGTCGAAAGTCTCACAAGGCTGGTAGCGCATGTCTGTACTACAGAATGAGGCTTCCTGAAAGTTCCAAGGGGGAGGGTGGGGAGAAAGCAAGGAGAGGGGTGAGGTAGGAGAAGGGAGGAGGAAGAAAAGGGAGGGGCGAGGAGGGGAGGAGAGAGGGAAAACAGGCAGTAGTGTTGCCCTCTTGCAGCCACAGCTTCTGAGACGCTTGCTTGTGTTTGCGGGGTCCTGAGGCACAGGCCTCCTGGAACTATGTAGCTGAGGATGACCTTCTTACCCTCCTTCTGCCACCTCCCAGGTGTCCAAGTGGTGTGATTACAAACAAGGACTACCACCCACGGCTTTGATTGGTTGGTTGACTGGTTGGTTGGTTGGTTGATTGGCTGATGGATTAGGCTATAGATCAAGAGGTCCTGGAATTTGCACTGAACCTGTTGCCTCTCGCCTCAGTTCTGTTGCTCACACTACACATCACCATGCCCAGAACTTTATCTTGCTTTTAGGAACAGTTTTCTTTTTCTTGAATAGAAATTTTAAGGGGAAAAAAAAGAAGAAATTTTAAGGGGAAGAATACACCCTCCCCCATCCTGCAAAAATAATCAGCAGTTAACAATCCAATCAGTGATTAAGAAAAATGTTCCAACGCACTTAGAAAAATATAATGTAATGCAAAAGCTATATGATGTACAATTAAATTTTAACCAAAGACCATCCTGTATTTCCTCAGCCATCTTCAGACCTTACACCTCTGTTCAAACCTTACTTTGATTCATTTAAATACTACATGAAAATATCTTCATTCGTGTTTGCCCTCCCCCACCTCATCCCA
>JADRCD010021841.1:0-10331 GCA_019843815.1 Montemys delectorum
AAAAAAAAAAAAAAAAAAAAAAAAAAAAAAAAAAAAAAAAAAAAAAAGAAAGAAAGCAGTGCTAAGAGAAAAATTCATAGTACTAAGTGCCACCATAAAGAAATCAGAAAGTTCTTATGCCAGCAATTTAAATGTACACTTGAAAGTTCTTGGTAAAAGGAAGCAAGCAGACCAAAAAGGAATAGAAGGTAAGGAATAATCAAAATCAGGGCTGAAATCAATTAGTGAGAAACAAAGAAAATAATAAAATGAATCAATGAAACTAAGAGCTTACTTCAAAAGCCTCTACTTTACAGAATTAGAAAAGCTTAATGAAATGGGTGATTTTTTTACAAAGATACCACTGACAGAAATTAAAACAAAATCAGGTAAACTATTTAAACAACCCTATAGTATCCAAAGAAATAGAACTTAAAATTCTCCCAAACAACACGAGCCCAAGGCTGTATGGTTTTTGTGCAAAATTCTACCAGACTTTCAAAGAAGAGCTAATATCAATACTCCTCAAACTATCCTACAAAATGGAAACAGAAAGAACACTGCCAAATTCATCCTATGAACCTAGAGTCACCCAGATACCTAAAGCACACAGACTTGACAAAGAAAGAAAACTTCAGACCAATTTCTCTTAGGAACACTGATGCAAAAATGCTCAATAAAATATTCACAAACTGAATCCAGGAGCAGTTAGAAAATATCATCCATCATGATCAAGTTGGCTTTATCCCAAGGATGCAGGAATGGTTCAATACACGAAAATCTGTCAATTTAAACTACCATATCATCAAACTGAAAGAAAAAATAACATAGTCATTTCATTACATGCTGAAAACGCTTTTAACAAAATCCAGCATCCCTTAATGTTCAAAATACTAGAGACACAAGTGATCAAATATAGACACATAAACATAATCAAAGCAATATACAGCAAGCCAATAGACAACATCAAGGTAAATGTAGCAAAACTTTTTTTTTTTAACTTTTATTGCATTATGATGAGAAAGTTACATGATGTCAATTTATCTGAATTTGTTAACATTTACAAACATATTTTAAGTAAATAGAATTAAATCACATTCTTGTTTCCCTTTTGTAGCCCAAATTCTCCCAGAGACCCCATTCAATACCTACAATATCTTTTTTGTCATATTCCTTAAAATTTATAAAATATTATAACAATAAAAATAAGTCTTATAGTTAATCTCTGCCACTCCTTCTGTGGGTATTTGATTCCCCTTTTTAAGAAGGAATGAAATGTCCACCTTTTGCTCTTCCTTCTTCTTAGGTTTCTTGTGGTTTGTGGGTTGTTCTTCCTGTATTCCAAACTTCTGGGCTAATAACTACTTATCAGAGAATGCATACCATGTGTATTCTTTTGTGATTGGGTTACCTCACTCAGGATGATACTCTCCAGATACATCCATTTCCCTAAGAATTTCATAAATTCATTGTTTTTAATAGCTGAGTAGTACTCCATTGTGTAGATGTACCACAGTTTCTGTATCTATTCCTTTGTTGAGGGACATCTGGGTTGTTTCCAGTTTCTGGCTATTATAAATAATGCTGCTATGAACATGGTGGAGCATGTGTCCTTATTACATGATGGAGCATCTTCTGCTAACTAGTACCCTCAGAGCTCCCAGGGATCCAACCACCAATCAAGGACTATACAGGGTGGGACTGAATGTTCTGGCAGCATGTGTATAGTAGAGGATTGCAAATTTGATCATCAATAGGAAGAAAGGACCTCGGCCTTGTGAAGGTTTTGTGCCCCAGTGTAGGGGAATGCCAGGGCCAATAAATGGGAGAGGGTGAGGGGACAGGCATGGGGAGGGGGGAGGCAAAAGGGGTTTGTTCTTGTTGTTTTTGTTTGTTTGTTTGTTTTTTGGAGGGGAACCTAGGAAAGGAAAAATTTACATGTAAATAAAGAAAATATCTAATATGAATAAATTAAAAAAATAAGTCTTATAAAAGTTGTTTGATATAAACAACAATCAATTTAACAGTCTTATGTAAATGCTCGTCTACAGTAATAGTGAAAATACATTTTTCTCAATATAAATTTTAAATAACTCCAAACATATTAACTGTATATTTCAAAATAATACATCACTGCAAGTATTTCCTTAAATGAACATAAATATATAAAGTCTTTTTGTTTGTTTGTTTGTTTGTTTGTTTGTTTTGTATTTAGTAGAGTTTAACATCTTGGCTCTTATTGTGGTACAAGCCCAAAATAAGAACAATTTTTAGACATTGGATTTCATTGTAATAAGGCTGTACTTCAATAACCCTCACATCACCAAAGGATTTTACCTCCATCATAGCTAAGCTGAGAGTTGATAGCTCTGCTGCACCAAGAAATGAATTGTAAGCACGATTTTTGGATAAAAACTTCCTGCTGTAGTCAAAGCTATTTGACTTGAGTGAATGACATCATTCTCAGCCCACAGAGAACAACATTCCACTAAAATCAGGAATAATAAAAGGCTGCACATTCTTTCCCTATCTGCTCAATATAGTGCTTGAATTTGTAGTCAGAGCATTAAGACAAATAAAGGAGATCAATGGGATTCACATTGGAAAGGAAGAGGTCAAAATATCACTTATATAAGATGATATAATAATATACATAAGTTTCCATCGAAATTCTATCAGAGAACTTGTATGGTTGAGAAATGCCTTCAGCAAATGCAAATTTATCTCAAAGAAGTTAGTAGCCCTCCTTTATACAAATTTATAAATTGACCAAGAAAGAAGTTACAGAAACAATTTTTTTATTGTTTTAGCTTAACAATAGCCTCAAATACTATAAAGTATCTTCTTATAACTCTAACCAAATGACTATAATATCTATATGATAAGAACTTCAAGTCCCTGAAAAGGGAAATTACAGAAGATATCAGAAGGTAGAAATATATCCCATGATCATATATAGGTGGGATTTTTTATAGTGAAAATAGCCCTCTTACCAAATCGAACCTACAGATTCAATCCATTCACTATCAAAATTCTAAAACATTTATTTAAAGACCTTGAAAAAGGAATCCTCAACTTCATGTGGATGCTTCTATCCTTCTTAGAAGGATAATAAAATACTCACAGGAGCAAATATGGAGAGTACTACTCAGCTATTAAAAAATGAATTTATGAAATACTTAGGCAAATGGATAGAACTGAGTAAGGTAACTCAGTCTCAAAAGAACACATGTGATATGCTCTGACTGATAAGTGGATATTAGCCCAAAAGCTCAAAATAATCAGGATACAATTCACAGGCCACATGAATCTCAATAAGAAGGAGGACCAAAGTATGGATGCTTCTATCCTTCTTAGAAGGATAACAAAATACTCACTTAGCAAATATGGAGATAACATGTAGAATAGAAACTAAAGGAAAGGCCACCCAGAGACTATCCCACCTGGGGATTCATCCCGTATAGCTACCAAACCCAGACACTGATGTGGATGCTAAGAAGTGCATGTTGAAAGGAGCCTGATATGGCTGTCTCCTGAGAGGCCCTGCTAGACCCTTATAAATACAGAGACAGATGTTCACAGCCAACCATAGGACTGAGAGAAGGGTACCTAATAGAGGAGTTAAAGAAGGAACTGAAAGAGTTAAAGGGGTTCACAACTCCATGGGAAGAACAACAATATCAACCAATCAGACCCCTCAGAACTCCCAGGGACTAAGCCAACAGCAAAGAAATACACATGGCTGCAGCTGCATATGTAGCAGAGTATGACCTTGTCATGCATCAATGGAAGGAGAGGTCCTTGGTCTTATGAAGGCTCTATAAATGCCCCAGTGTAGGGGAGTTGAGGGCAGGGAGGTGGAAGTGGGTGGGTGGGTAGAGGAATACTTTCATAGAAGCAGTGGGAGGGAGGATGTGATAGGTTGTTTCTGGGAAGGAGGGAAACTGGGAAAGGGGATAACATTTAAAATTGAAATAAAGAAAATACACATTTATAAAAACAAAACAAAAAACAACAACAACAACAACAAAAAATCCAAGACAGTCAGATCCACAACCTTCTCTGCCCCTTCCCCTCAATCGGAGAGCTTGCCTTCAGGGAGTACTTTGACCCAGGGACTCAGTTGAGATCACCATTTTCTCTCTGGTGACTTTCTAAGGCAGGACCACCCGGGAGGCACAGGCCTCAGAAGTGGCAGGGAAGCTGGAACAGGCTCCTTTCTATGTCCATCTATACCTAGGATCCATAGCCCTCTCTGCACCTATCCCAAAACCAGAAAGCCTATCTCCAGGGTGTGCTCTGACCCCAGGATTCAGGAGAGACAACAGAGCCACAACCCACTGAGCAAGGGTTTTACCAGAGGAGAGCTAATCTCCTAGAAGTGGAGTTCTCTCTCTTTGTGATTTCTTAACTATTTCTACTTCTACTTTTAGGTCTTTTAGGTCTCAATTCCTTCACCTGTTTTGGTTTTGTTTTCCTGTAATTCTTTAAGAGATTTTTGTGATTCTTCTTTAAGGACTTCTACTTGTTTTTCTGTGTCCTCCTGTAAATTTTTAAGGGAGCTATTCATGTTCTTCTTAAATTCCTATAGCACCATCGTGAGATATAATTTTAGATCCAAATCATGCTTTTCAGTTGTTTTGAGTCCTTCCAGGACTTGCTATGAAAGGAGTACTAGGTTTTATGAAACCAAGTTGTCTTGGTTTCTGTTGGTAAGATTCTTGCGTTTGCCTTTAGCCATCTGTTGATCTCTGGTGTTAGATGTTCTGGCTGGAGCTTGTTCCTCCTGTGGGTCTGTAAGCCTATTCAAGGGCATCTATATTCATAAAAGAAACTTTACTAAAGCTCAAAACACACATTACAATGCACACAACAGTAGTGGGAGAGTTCAATACCCCACTCTCTGCAATGGACAGATCATGGAAACAGAAACTAAACAAGGACACAGTGAGACTAGCAGAAGTTATGAAACAGATGGATTTAACAGATATCTATAGAACTTTTTATCCTAAAACAAAAGGATATACCTTCTCTTCAGCACCTCATGGTACCTTCTCCAAAATTGACCATATAATTGATCACAAATCAGGCCTCCACAGATACAAGAAGATTGAAATAATTCCTTGTATTCTATCAGATCACCATGTTCTAAGGCTGCTCCTCAATAACAACATAAACAATAGAATGCCAACATACACGTGGAAGCTTAACAACACTCTACTCAATGATAACTTGGTCAAGGAAGAAATAAAAAAAGAAGATAAGGACTTTCTAGATTTTAATGAAAATGAAGCCACAACATACCCAAAATGTTGGGACACAATGAAAGCAGGCCTAAGAGGAAAACTCATAGCTTTAAGTGCCTCCAAAAAGAAACTGGAGAAAGCATACACCAGAAAGTTAACAGCACATCTGAAAGCTCTAGAACGAAAAGAAGCAAATTTACCCAAGAGGAATAGATGGCAGAAAATAATCAAACTCAGGGCTGAAATCAATCAAATGGAAACAAAAAGTACTATACAAAGAATCAACCAAAACAGGAGCTGGTTCTTTGAGAAAGTCAACAAAATAGATAAACCCTTAGCCAGAGTAACTAGAGGGCACAGAGACAGTATCCTAATTAACAAGATCAGAAATGAAAAGGGAGACATAACAACAGACACTGAGGAAATCCAAAAAATCATGATATCCTACTACAAAAGCCTATACTCAACAAAACTTGAAAACCTTTTGGATGAAATGGACAATTTTCTAGACAGATACCAGATACTAATATTAAATCAAGATCCAATAAATGATCTAAACAGTCCCATATCCAATAACAACATAGAAAGAGTCATTAATAGTCTCCCAACCATAAAAATCCCAGGACCAGATGGGTTTAGTGCAGAGTTTTATCAGACCTTCAAAGAAGACCTAATACCAATATTCCTCAAACTTTTCAACAAAATATAAACATGGTACTCTACCCAATTCATTCTATGAATCTACAATTACTCTGTTACCTAAACCACACAAAGGCTTAACAAAGAAAAAAAAAACTTCAGATTAATTTCCCTTATGAATATCAATGCAAAAATACTCAATAAAATTCTTGCAAACCAAATCCAAGAACACATCAAAAGGATCATTCATCATGATCAAGTAGGCTTCATCCCAGGTATGCAGGCATGATTCAATATACCGAAATCCATGAATGCAATCCACTACATAAACAAACATAAAGAACAAAAAAACATATGATCATCTCATTGAATTCTGAGGAAACATTTGACAAAATCTAACACCTCTTCATGATAAAAGTCTTAGAAAGATCAGGAATTACAAAGCCCATACTGAAACATAGTAAAAGCAATATACAGCAAACAAGTAGCCAACATCAAACTAAATGGAGAGATAGTGAGAGCAATCCAAGTAAAATCAGGGACTAGGCAAGGCTGCCCACTCTCTTCCTACCTATTCAATATTGGACTTGAAGTCCTAACCAGAGCAATTAGGAGATCAAAGGGATATGAATTGCAAAGGAAGAAGTCTAATTATCACTATTTGCTGATGATATGATAGTACACTTAAGAAGATCAAAGACCTCCACATAAAACTAGATACACTGAAACTAATAGAAAAGAAAGTAGGGAAGACCCTCAAGCTCATGGGCACATGGGTAATATTCCTGAACAGAATACCAATAGCTTATGCTTTAAGATCAAGAATTAACAAATGGCACCTCCTAAAATTGCAAAAGTTCTGTAAGTCTAAACACACTATCAATAGGAGAAAATGATAACCCACAAATTTGGAAAAGATCTTTACCAATCCTCTATCTGTTAGAGGGCTAATATCCAATATATACAAAGAACTCAAGAAGTTAGACTCCAGAGAGCCAAATAACTCTATTAAATTTGGGGTACAGTTGACCCGGGCAGTGGTGGCACACATCTTTAATCCCAGCACTTGGGAGGCAGAGGCAGGTGGATTTCTGAGTTCAAGGCCAGCCTGGTCTACTGAGTGAGTTCCAGGACAGCCAGGGCTACATAGAGAAACCCTGTCTCGAAAAACCAAAAAAAAAAAAAAAAAAAAAAAAAAAATTGGGGGTACAGAGCTAAACAAAGAATTCTCAGCTGACAAATCCCGAATGGCTGAGAAGCACCTAAAGAAATGTTCAACTCCTTAGTCATCAGGTAAATGCAAATCAAAACAACCCTGAAATTCCACTTCACACTAGTCACAATGGCTAGGATAAAAAACTCAGGTGACAGCAGATGCTGGCTGGCAAGGTTGTGGAGAAAGAAGAACACTCCTTCATTGCTGGTGGGATTGCAAGCTGGTACAACAACTCTGGAAATCAGTTTGGTGGTTCCTCCAGAAATTGGACTTGGTACTACCAGAGGACCCAGATATACCACTCCTTGGAATATACCCAGAAGATGCTCCAACATGTAATAAGGACACATGCTCTACTATGTTCCTAGCAGCCTTATTTATAATAGCCTGGAAACAACTCAAATGTCCCTCAACAGATGAATGGATACAGAAACTGTGGTACATCTACACAATGGAATACTACTCAGCTATTAAAAACAATGAATTTATGAAATTCTTAGGGAAATGGATGGATATGGAGAATATCATCCTGAGTGAGGTAACCCAATCTCAAAAGAACACACATGGTATGCATTCTCTGATAAGTGGATATTAGCCCAGAAGATCAGAATACACAAAGTACATTCCACAAACCACATGAAACTCAAGAAGAAGGAAAACCAAAGTGTGGATACTTCATTCCTTCTTAAAAGGTGGGACAAAATACCCACAGAAGGAGTTGCAGAGACTAACTATGGAGCAGAGACTGAGGAAGGAAAATCCAGAGACTGCTCCACTTGGGAATCCTTCCCATATTCAATCATCAAATCCAGACACTATTGTGGACGCCAGCAAGTGCTGGCTGACAGGAGCTTGATATAGCTCTACCCTGAGAGGTTCTGACAGTACCTGACTAATACAGAAGTAGAGGCTCACAGCCATCCATTGGACTGAGTACTGGGTCCCGAGTGAAGGAGCTAGAGAAAGGACCCAAGGAGCTGAAGGGTTTGCAGTCCCTTAGGACAAACAACAATATGAACTAACTAGTACCGTCAGAGCTCCTAGGGACTAAATCACCAACCAAAGAGAACACATGGTGGGACTGATGGCTCTAGGAGCATATGTAGCAGGAAATGGCCAAGTCAGGCATCAGTGGGAGGAGAGGCCCTTGGCCTTGTGAAGGTTCTATGCCTCCAGTGTAGGGGAATACCCGGTCCAGGAAGTGGGAGAGGGTGGGTTGGTGAGCAGGGGGAGGGAACAGGGTTTTTTTGCTTTGTTTTGTTTTTAATTTTTATTTTATTTTATCTATTTTTTTGGAGGGGAAACTTGGAAAGGAGATATCATATGACATGCAAATAAAGAAAATATCTAATAAAAAAAAAAACAAAGCCATCATGAATTTTTCAAGCAAATAGAATGAACTTGAGAATATCATCCTGAGGTAACATAGTTCCAAATGATGTGTGTCATAATTACACACTTATAAATGGATATTAGACATAAAATACAAGATACTCTTGCTATTTTCAACAGACCCAAAGACACTAAACAAGAAGGGAGACACAAGCAAGGATTTTTGGGTTTCAGTTAGTTATAAGAATCAGATAGAGGGAGGGAACTGGATGGGAGAGGGTATGGGGAAGTGAATGGGTGTGATTTGGGATCAGGTATGGGGAGGGACAAAAGAGGTGGCCATATAGCCATGTGAGTTAATGGTAATCTGCAACTGATGGGGGGAGCATTATAGAAAGAGACATAGATCTAGGCTAAGGAAGGCATCCAAGTATCAGTGGTAGTGACCTTAGCTGTGACTCACAGCATTTTATATAGGGCCTGCAGAGGCTACCTCCTGTAGCCAAACAGGAATCCCAATGGAGAAATAGAGGCACTAACCTACCCAAAAAAACTTTCCACTCAAAATTTAACCTGTCTACAAGAAACATGGGGACAGCAATGGAGCTGAGACTAAGGGAATGGTCAAACAATAACCCACCCAACTTAGGACCCACCCCATGTGCAAATACCAATCCATGGCACTATTAATGATGCTCTATTATGCTTGCAGACAGGAGTCTAGCATGTATTTCCTCTGAGAATTTCCACACAGCAGCTGACTCAGACAGATGGAAACACCCACAGTCAAACAGTAAATAGAGCTTAGGAAGTCTTTTGGAAGAGTAAGAGAAAGAAATGTGGGCCCTGTATGGCATAGGAACTCCACAGGAAGACAGAGTCAACTAACCTAGACCTTTGGGGCTCTCTAAGTCTGAACCACCAACCAAAGAACATGCAGGGGCTGGACCTTGGCCTCTCTGCACATATGTAACAGATGTGCAGCTTAATCTTCATGTGGAGCCTGAACAACTGGAGAGGGAGCTATCCTAACAGCTGTTGCCTGTATGTGGAGTATGTTCTTCTACCTAGACTGCTTTGAGACTTCTGGCCTCAGTGGGTGAGCATGCACCTAGTCCCCAGAGACTTTAAGTCCCATGGTAGGGCCCCCACCTGCCCAGAGGAAGAGGGGAGGCAGGCATGGTGGGAGGATACAGTGGAAGGGAGTAGCCAGGAGGAGGGCAGTGAGTGGGATTTAAGGTGAATACATACATACATACATACATACATACATACATACATACATATGAAAGGAAAGGTTATAATATTGAAAAAATAAAAAGGGAGAAATGAAGGTTGAGAGAGACAGAGACAGAGACGGAAGAACTTGCCCATTAGAAGAAAGAAAAGAATAATAAACAAGAAATTCATAACAAATTATTTTAAAAGGAAATAACAGATTACATGGAAAATTCAACCAATTGGCAAATTTCAAAATAGTTTTAAGAATACTTTCAGAGAAAGTATTCTTCAGGACCTAATAGCTCCAGAATAAACCATAAATAAGTTATCTCTGAATTTCTTTCCAGAATTATAAACGTGATGCTCTCCAAAATTGTAATAAGAAGGGTACACTTTTTCTAGAAGGACTGATCAATAAGATAATTGGTGTGAGATATAATTTCTCTTAATTGTAAGTCTTGGTAAAGACTATAGAATTGTTTAGAGAGTAATGCATGTTACAGTGAGAGTCTCTGGAGCATGGAACCATTACCATTTTTTTCAGGGTGCATTAATTTTTCCCACCAATTAATATATGTATTGGAAGTTGACTATTCCATACTAGGTACCAATCTCTTGATTGTGGTCCTACACCCCAAGTGAATTTTCTCTTTCATTATTTTTGATTTTGTTTTTGTTTTTTGTTTTCTGTTTTTTTT
>JADRCD010021891.1:0-12598 GCA_019843815.1 Montemys delectorum
GTGTGTGTGTGTGTGTGTGTGTGTGTGTGTGTGTGTGTATGAGAGAGAGACAGAGAGACAGAAAGACAGAGAGACAGAGAGAGAGAGAGACAGACAGACAGACCAGGTACCCCTGGCATATACTGAAACTTCACCAAAGGTTCATGACACAAGGCTCCCTGTTAGGTTTTGTGGCAGGAGAGAATCTTACTCTAGCACAGCCTGTATGGACTCATCTCTCCAGTCCTTCAGCCTGCATAAAGTCACCTCCCTGGCCCCTCCAGACCGTAGACTTAGCTCTATGGCTCCTCAGTATGTAAGAACTTACCTATCCGGGCCTTTAGCCCCTACAGATTATCTTCCCTGGCCTTAGAGCCGATGTGAACTCACCTTTTCTGTCATGTGTTTCTCTCTCTTTCTCTCTCTCCCTCCCCTCCCCTCTCCAGCACACTTTGCCATAGCTCCAGGCAGGCCCCATATCTGCTGTCAAAAAGTTTGGGCCCCCCTTTTCAGCTAGATCTCCAAGGTTGTTTTACACATGAAACCCTGCTGCCCCGAGGAAGTCACAGCCACACACAGGGAGGACCAGGACCTACCATCAGAGACTCGGACCTTAGCCATCCCTTCTCTGCAGGCAACACTTTTCAAACCAACACCCTGTGGCTAAGGGCAATGCTGATGGATCTTACCCCTGCTGAAGACTTCTAAAGTTAAAACCTAGCCCCCCCCCCCCCGCCCCCCCCCCCCGAAAGCACACAAGCTACCAAACTACTAGCTGACCAGAGAGGAACGGACCGCAGGAACACTGCACTGGGGCCAGATAAGTCACAGGGTCTGAGCCCTTACTTGTCCATGCCGAGATGAATGCTAAGGCCAAATCCTGAGTTGGGGTGGCAGAAAACTGACAAGAGAGCCAGTGTGCCTTCTTCCTGCCAAGTCCCTCCCTTTTAATTAGGCGAAAGCCTGGGTGCAGAGCATGCGTTGAGGGGTTTGTTTCTGAGATCAAAAGGACCGAATTTCTGATATTACTAAAAGCACATTATCTGTGACAGGAGCTGCTGCGCCCAGCACCTCCTTCACCTCCCTGCCTCTAAGCACATATCGCCGCATCTGCATCCATACCATCTTCCTGAGAACAGTGGCCATTCGGAAGGGTCCCTGCTCGACTGCCGTCGGGACAGCATGCCTAAACTGCTTAGAAGCCATCCATCTCAGTGTGTGCCAGCCCTACATTCCTAAGAATGGCGCCTCTGGCCCTCCAAGTGCTTCTGCAAACAGTAAGCCATCCACTCTTATTTTGCAAATTGAATTTACTACAATTCCGGCCTATGAACTGTAACCAAGAAATCCCATTAGGATATTTATGGCCTCTTTCCACCCATCTGTCTTGCTCAGTTCTCAGCCTAAGCCAGAGCCAGAGTGGCCCTTGCAGGTGCCGGCCTCAGGCGCTCACCGCTGTACTCACTTGTTCTCATCTGTAACTGGGATGGTCTTCCCTCCAGGAACCAGTTCGTGGCAGACGAGCTGGGGGAGAAGATGGGAGTAATTACTAGAGAGAACTCTAACAGGCTAGCGATGCTTCCCGGAGATGAAAGGGCCTGAACACATGCCCATGATAATGATGGGATTAAGATGCTGTGCATTTGAGAAGGATCATTTTTCACAAAAGCCTGGGGCCAAAACATCAACACACAGGCCTTGTGTGATCAGTAGGAAAGGTTTCTCATCCAATCCTTGTCCAAACATTTGCACTGAGGCTGCTGGGTGCCACAGAGGTAGGCTGCTGCTGAGGACAGCAGCCTGCCTGTGTGAACACCCACACCTGGGAATACTGCACCGCCACCTACAAACAGGATAAGAGAGATCGTGGACCTACTGGGGAAAACAGGCTATAGTGCAAGAGACATGGTACCATCTGACACACACATGAAAACACACTAACATAACACACACATATATATACACTTGAGTGTGCACACACACTCATACCTATATACACTTAACACAATACACTCACACATATACACACACACTGGCACATGCATACTTGAGTGCACACGCATGCATGTACACACACACACACACACACACACACACACACACACACGCTTGTGGGGAAAGTCTGGAAGGACACATGGGACACATTACAATGCTTTTCAAAGACAGAATACCCTCTGAGGTAAAGGCGCAGTCTGAGAAGCTGCCTCTGCACCAATATGCTCATGGTAGCTCCAGAGCAGACCTCAGGCTACATGGACAGAGAGCCTCCCGCAGGGAGGGAGCCGAGGACATGGCGAGTCCTGCCACTGTGACAGAAATGCCTTCTGCCAGGCTGATCTCTCCTTTGTTCCTGACGATGATATGAAGGGGATCTGACCTCCCGAGAGGAGGAGTGGCTCCTTAGGCGCTGCCCGTCCACATCAGGTCAGACAGCCTCACCATGTTTTCCAAACTGAGACTCCCAGCTTGCCACAAACTAGAACAGGAAGGTGGGGCATAAGCAGACCTTCTCTCAAGTCCCAAGATGTTTAACACAGGCAAAGCACAGGTTTCGTGGGAGCTTGAGCATGTAGAGACCAGTGACAGGCAGATCCCCAGTGGGCGGATCTCTGAGGGAAACCACGAGTCAGAGTGTCTCAAGAGCAGCAGCAGCCTGCCAGATCAGCCCACATACCTGACCCATGACATCTTCATCGTAAGACAGTGTCAGCCCGAGGTCTGCGATGTCTCCATCATAGCGCTAATGGAACAGAGAGAGAAAGCACTGGGGCTTGTGTGGGCAGAGCTCTTCCCTCTGAGGGACCCTGGACAGCTATGTTGCCCCACCTTCAAGCAGAGGCCATTGGTCATGAGGACAGAAGAGGCTGTGGGCCTCAGCCATGAAAGGGGCCCAAGGGTGGGGTTGGGGTTAAGTTTCAGTGACAGGAAAGGTGACTCGGCTGGTCGCTTGCTGTGGATGCACACCAGTCACCACTAACCTTGATGGAGGTGAGGTTTTTATAGAACTCCGAGTCCAGTGAAGGAAGCTCATCCACGGAGCTGTAGAAGATGCTGTGGTGGTGCCCGAGCATCTGGCTTAGGAAGAAGGAGGCAAAGGGCACATCTACCACGATCCCCTAGAAGAGACAGGAGGTAGGGCTCAGCTCTCAGCTCAGGGCAGCTTGAGGGCACGCTAGAGGGCAAGCTGGACCAGTGGAGTCTAGGTGGCAGCCTGCGGCTATACCTCAGATCATCTAAGAAAGCATCTAGGGATCTTGGCGAGCTCTGGTTGTAGGCACAGGCCTTGGGGACGTAGCACAGGGACGCGACCTCAGCTGAGCTGTGCAGGTGGCTCTCACAGCCTGGGTGTCCATGGATGGGAACCAGGAGCTGTGAGGGAATCCCCTGAAGCCTGAGGAATCCCTCACTACCTTGACCCCTGTGAGGCTGAGAAGCCAAGAGTCCTGAGACTTTGACCCGATGCCAAGTACGGATCTCACTTACCATGGAGGACACCCCAGTCCTGCAGCTTTTCTTATTCTCCCTTTACTGATGAGGTGACAGGCTTACAGAAAGGAGACGCAAGTGGCTGCTACACTGCAGGCTACATCCAATCTTTCTGTCCTAGCTTGCTAACTCCCAGGAACCTCTGTCTCCTACAGAATCCACTCAAGTGACAGACCTCAGCTGAGCTGAGGTGGCTCAGGGACAGAAACTGTTGACTTAGCTTTCGAAGCCCAAGTTCCATCCCCAAACAGAGCCACACATATCACTTTAGTTTTTTCTTTTTGAGATAGGGCCAGGCTGTGTATCCCAGGCCGGCCTCAAACTCATAATACTCCTGCTTCAGCCTCCCAAGTGACAGGATTACAGAACATGTGCACTGCCACACCCAGCACTCGGGCATCACTGCATAGTTGTGACACACTCCTTTGCGCGCCTACCTCATATACTGCCTTTCCCAGCATCTTCCCCACAAACTCGAAGAGCTGCAGGTAATTCTCATGAATGTAGGATGTGGGTGAGGGGTACAGCCTCTCATCCCCGCTGGTTGTCTGCCATGAGAAAGGGTGGGGAGAGGTGGAAGTTAGAGGCCCATCTTTACTCTGCATGGGATCCCTGTGTCAGGCTGCTGCCAGCCCCACTGGTGTCCCCTTTACCACCTTGAACAGGTTGAGTGCTGGGTCAAACACCCTTTTGATGATCTCTTCCAGAAACTCCTTGAAGACACCATCCTGGTCAATCCCAGCTTCATCCACCCCAAGGTCATTGACAAACTTCACTCTGATCACACCTTTCATGGCATGCTGGGAAAGCTGCCGGAGCTGTTCGTAGCCATCCTACAAAGACAGAATTTCAGCCCATGAGGAGCACAGCCTCAGCAAACCCAGGAGTCATGCAAGTCAGCACACAGCCATGGAGGGTTCATTTGATGGCTCCAGCTCATGGGCATGAAGAGACTGCCCCAGAGGTGACAGTCTGACAAGGACATTAGACAGAATGAGGCGCGCTAGCTGATCAAAGGTGGAGGAAACTGGGGCAAGGTGGGACTCTCTCTCACTCCTTTAATGCTGAGAATCTCTCAGCTCATGGGCAGAGTCAGGCTTACAGGGTATGATAATCTGAAAACCCAGGGTCTTGGCTGCTGAGGACAACTGTGGGGAAGGGGCTGGAGAGGCTGGAGCAAGCAGGCTGGCTTTCTCAACTAAAAGACCCGCTGGCAGCAGGGTAGCCGTGGCAGAAGCCATGGCGGGAAGCCCAGCTCCAGTGGTGATGTGGAGTCTGTCTGCAGGAGGATAGGGACAGAGGAGGGTGCTGCTGGGAGAGCTCTGAGCTTTGCTGGCATGTGGTCAGCTCCTTCTAAACACACCCTTTTGTGCGGTATCGCTCTGTAGAGTAAGTGTGCTTAGCCCATGCCAGGCTCTCGGTGTAAGCCGCAGCACTGGAAGCCAAGAGCAGTAAGTGCAGATATTGAGTGTGTCTCCTCTCCAGAACTCAAATACACTTTCCAAGTCTACTAACCCTCACGTGCTGGCTAGTGTCATGTTACCTGGATACAAGCTAGAGTCATCTGGGGAAGGGAACCTCACCTGAGAAATTACCCCAGAGCACCTGGCTGCAGGAAGCCTGTAGGCGAGTTCCTTAATTAGTGACAGGTGATCCTGGGTGCTCTGAGAGAGCAGGCCCGTAAGCCGCCCCCTCCATGGCCTCTGTGTCAGCTGCTGCCTCCAAGTTCCTGCCCAATATGAGTTCCTGCCTTGGCTTTCCTCAGTGGACACGGAAGCCAAATAAAGCCTTTCCACCCATGATGCTTTTGGTCATGGTGTTTTGTCACAGCAACAGTGACTGTAACTAAGGCAGATGCCTCCAAGTTCTCTCTGCAGGTCTTCCTGGCATCTGGCATCTGATGGCTGCTCTGAGTGTCCTGGGGTGGGAGTGCTGAGGTTTTAGCCTGGGGCAGTACTGTCACACTTAGCTGACACAAAGCCCATGCCCATGGGGTCTACCCATTCTCCCTTGTGCTGTCCTGTGGCTTTCAAGCCGGCAGCAGTGAGCCCTTGCTTGAGGTACTCTTGCTGTCTTCCTGCCATGCTCAGAGACAGACTCTTACACTGCTAAGACAAGGATGACCTCTTAGTCCCAGGCCACTTGCAGGAACAGGAAGCCAGCTTTGGGCACACCCATGGAGGCACTCAGGACTGAGGCCTGTGAGTCTGAGCGCAGCCTGAGTTACAGAGGAGACTCCGCCTGGGAAACAGATGAAGCCAGCAGAGTGAGGGCAGTTAGGATGGGAAAGGAAGAGGGAGCATGTTGGTGTGCTGCTGTGGCTGTGGCACTCAGCACTGGAGGCAGTGCAAACTGGCATTCCTGGGTATGATCAGAGATGCACAGAGCACTCCAGCATGTTCCTGCACCTGACAACTTCTCTGCTCAGTATGAAGTCCTAGCAGAAGGTGTTCAGCATTGTGGGGATTTAATGGGACGGCACATATAACATTCTTAGCCAGCATGCAGCGGTGCTCAAGGAAGATCTGCTGGATGAAGATTCATTCCTGCTTGATCTGAGCCACCAGAGCCTCTTCAAGAGGTTGTAAGAGGGATGTGCCTCCTGCCTCCTTTGATGCATCCCTGCCCTAAGGGTACCAGTGTGGTTACACGAGCATTACACACAGAACAGAGTCAGGTTCTCTCAGGCTTCAACATGCTAAACAGAGGACAGAGCTGACACCCACCCGAGGGCTAGATAAAGGCATGTCTGAACGTCCGCCAGTTCCAAATGATAGACCTCATTCACCCCGAAGAAGGGGGTATTTCTGCAGGATGGTGAAATCTACCAGAAGTCTGGCCTTACAAACAAGCCAGGACGGCTGGAGAGTCAGGGCAGCAAGTCAAACATCAGCTTCTTCATGTCCCCATGTGTTCACAACAAGCAAAGGCCTTGGGCACTCAGACCCAGGCTCAGGAGAACCTGTGGCATCATGGAATGAATAAAGGACCCTCTTGTGTTCTAGCTCTGGTTCACAAGAAAGTACGCAGAGGAAAACAGGCTTTGCCTAAGTTAAGAGAGACTGTCTCCTGTGACACCCAGGGGTTTAGCCCTGCAGAGGAGCCAACAACGCCCTCTCAGCACACACCACAGTCCACACCTTCTAATTATTTCAGAATTATTTCAGGAGGTGGATACCAGACGCCTCTGCTGCGGACTGAGATTTCCAGAGCCCAGGCAGCGATGAGCGGTTCTGAGGAGGAAAGTGATGCAGGCAGTTCTAACACAAACACACTTCTGAGTCAAGGCAGAGGCTCACACCGGTGGCTACCGCCTAAGTGGCAAACAAGGCCTCAGGGTAGCTGACAAAATTTAATTAGCTCACAACATTAACAGATCTGAAGCTTTAATGTAAGACCCTGAATTTGGGGAATTTTCTCTTAAAACTTCAAAGCCCTTGGAACCCACATATCCACACGGCAAGTCAGATGCTGAGCAGACGTGTATCTTTGGGGTGACGCCACATCACCCTCCTGCCCTCCATTTCCCCAATACTGAAGCCAGATGTCAGCTACCATTTGCCCAGCCCCTGGTGGGTGTCTTCCCTAGGGAGGGCTATGTCTGAGAGCACTGGGCTGCAGCAGCAGAAGCAGAGGACACTTTTCCTTGTTGAGCACACAAACTAAATGCTCACTTGAGAGGCCCACCCAGCCACTCTGTGAACAGGACCTTATTTCTTTTCTGGTCAGTGCTGGAGATGGTACCCAGGACCTCAGAGATGTTAGGTGGTTGCTCTATCATGGAATGACACCATCTACATCTTATCCTTACCTTTAAGGTAAAAACATCAACTGTTGCACACATCACTTTTTGAATGACTCCTGAACAGCAGAAGAAACAGAAGCTAAAACACATCATCTAGCACGCAGCGGCACAAATGGCAAACACGCTGCCAAGAGGAGACTGGCTGCTGCACCACAGCACATACAGGGGCTAGTAACGTGGCTGTCATACACAGGCAGAACACGTCAATGACAAAGTGGATCAAGCCAAGCCTGTCCGCAGCACCACTGGCAGACACACAGGAACACCCAGCAAGGCCATGGACTGTATGCCCTACGGGCATGTGTGGTACAGACAACACACACATCGGAACCACAGCAGTGCCCTAGCGATGTAGTCAGGTGAGACCTAGGTCTCTGCTTCATAGAGCACACACTGGTGTGGAAGCTGCCACAGACCTCTCTGCTCGCCTCAAAACGCACCAGGACACCTTGACAGTGTGACGCTAAGGCCAAGTGCTTACGGACAGGGCACCTACTTCTACCTTGTAAGTGGCCACACGGGGACACCCTGGACAAGGACTGGCTTGAGAGGGTGAGAGTACTTGAATCTCTTGTATCTACAGAGGTGCTCACGTCTGTGATGAAAGTATTTATGTGGTCAGGCAGGGCAGTGCCTGCAGCACACTCTCAAAGGTGAGTATGGGCAGATGCTGGCAGGACAACAGAGTCAGCACAAACCTGGGAAAGGCAGGGTGATCATTGCACTGGGCTCTTACCCTTGTTCCACGGAGGCATTACGAGTCTGTGCTTTAGCTAGGAGCTCTAACAGAGCAAAGGAAGTCACTGAAGATCTCCAGCACTGTGGACATGCCAGACTGAGCAGTTCCTCAGAGCCACTGACTGAGCAACATCCTCTTGCCCTAAGAGCCTCACTTAGTTTTCATAGCACAGAGTGACAAGACAAGAGAGTCTGGAAGTCATGCCCTCGATCCGCCTGACAGACAGAACACTCCTCTGTGAGGGCCACTCACCTCCAACATCCGGGACCTTCGGATAGTGATGTGGGTGACGTGAGGAGAGGCGGAGCTGGTTTCCACAAGGCCCAGCTTCTCTTTCTCCTTGATAACCATGTTCCGGAACAGAAGAACTCTCTGAAATGAACAAAGGTAAGATCAGCAGCAGAGTCAGCAACTAATGTCAAAGCCAAACCAAACCAAACCTCCACATAAAATGGCTACCGTTCAGTCAACTGAGCTGCGAGGAGAAGCGGGTGCCCCCGTTTGCTTTTGCTCAAAAGTGTCCTGGGAGAACAGTGAGCAGTCCCCAGAGGACCTCTGGGAATGAGAAATACGGCTAAACTTGCACCAATGTGAGTGTGTTTCAGAGAGGCGCCTGGCCACAGCTGGAGTCCAGCGAGGACCAGTCCAGTCACTCAATCCCACCTCAGAAGCCCAGAGGCATGGCCATCACACAGGCTTCTTTCTGCAGCCATGCCCACTCCACAGGAAATCAGTATATGAATGTCAGAACAAAAAACATTCAATTTTTCCTACTTTCAGATGTAAAAAAAAAATGAGCTTACACTATAAAGATCTTTCTGTCTGCTTTCTGTGTCCTCCGACCTACCACTCTTCTGACAAGCACCTTTACTGTAGTGAGAGACTCAAGTCCTTGGAGTTCCTCAGGCTGGCCTCAAGCCATCCTCACATCTCAGCTTCCCAAGCCTCTGCACGCAATCAAGGCCTTTCAGCAGAGCGCACAGCCCCTGCCCCACCTTTCAGGAACTACAGTACCCAGGGAGGCGAGCTGAATGAGCACACACAGCTCCCACAGCTGTGCTTTCAAACACGGAGCTGGGGGGCGGGGGGGGAAAGGGATGCTCAGCTCCAGAGCACTTGATGCTCTTGCAAAGAATCCAGGCTTGATTCTCAGCACCCACACGGCAGCTCACAACCATCTGTAACTTCAGTTCCAGGGTCCTGGATGTCCTCTTCTGCTCTCTGCAGGCACCGGGCACGCAAGGTAGTGCACAGAAATACATACAAACCTACTCTGTTTTGTATGCCAGATGGAAGAAAACACGCCAGCACACAGAGGACAAGCCCTGGTGAGAACTGACCCTGATGCTCGCTTCATTGAACCCTGAGTAACTATCAAGCAAATGTGGGTTTTAAGAGAAGAAGCGATTGCCAGAGGCCTCTAGGACCACACAGGTACTCAGTGGAAGGGCTGTCCTTCTATAAGGTCCCTGGAATTAAGAAAAAGGTCTGAGCTCCACACCCCATCAGAAGGTCTGAGGTTCAGGATCACGCGGTTGGGGGGTAGACAAAGGAGGACCCAGTGCATGCCCCCACCTCTCCCTTCTAAGCAGTGGAGCCTCAGCAGCCTGAAGATCAGGTGTTTAAGTCACATGGGACTGTGACTCCAACTCTTTAGCAGGGATTGCCTGTGCAGTGCGGATAGTCACTGTTCACAGCGGAGCATCACGATAGAGCTGGGGGCCTTTCACTGGCAGCCTGAATGGGGCTCTAGTTTTCCATGGCATGGAGGGAGGCTCAAGCATAAGGGCCTGTGGAGCCTCTGTGACCCCAGCAGACACCTGAGAGCGGAGCATTCTCTCCATGGTACAAAAGAGGACACGGACTCGGCTCACACAGCAAGGAGAGTGGGACCAAGTTCAAGCCAGAGCTCACTGGCAGGTCACCGTGTCCCAGCCTCACACCCCACTCACCCTACTTAGCCTTCACTCTGAAAGCAGCAGCGGAGCCCAAAGGCCACAGCTAGCAGAAGTGATCAGATTAAAGCCATGTTATGGTGGAGTTGAGGTCAGAGACACAGGTCCAGACATGACCATGCCATCGGCAGCCTTTGGGGGCTGTTCAAAGATGGAGGCAGAAGTTACCGAGCGGGTGGGGGGAGATAAATGTGAAGAAGAGTACCCATCACTTGGAAGACAAGACCACAGGACGGCCAGCTTTACCAAGCTGTGAAGTTTCCAGCAGAGATGTGCGTGCAAGTGTGTATACGTGTACGTGTGTGTGTGTGTTCACGTGTGTGTGGTCTCTACACACTGGACTGAGTAGTTCCCAGGAGGCCCCTTCATTCCTAAGGGCCTGCCAAAGAAGCCAGACTTAAAAGTAGCCACACTGCTTGCACACCACTGCCCCAGCAGGGCGACAGCAACTCAAAGCATTAAACCAAACTCAGAGCAGAGAGGACACAGCATCTCTAAAGAATAAGATCTACAGAATCTCATTTGTCTCTAAAAATGTATGGGGAGGGACAAGAACTGGGGCCTTTTCTGAGGAGGGCATGGTACTGTTTAGTATCCAGCGGCCTCTAAGCAAGGACCTTTGAAGTGTTTGTTTCTCTAGCTTCTCCTCACAGCATGGCCAGAGCCAACTTTCTAGAGTATAGCTCTGAGCAGGGCCTTCACTCTGGATTAGCCTCAGGTTCTCAGCAAGGCTCTGGCTTCGCTTCTGACTCCAGCCTCCATATTCTCCCTCATGCCAGGCCTGGAAGCTCTGCCCTCACTTCTGAGCTGCAGACATCATCTCTGTTGTTTCTGAATTACAGCAGAGTGGATATCCCACTTCTCATGACTTAGAACAAACTTACTGACCAGAAAATACTAACTGGATGAGAGCTCAGGAAGGAAGGACTGACTCACATTACATCTCACACAGTGGGTCTAAGAGCTCAGGAAGGACTCACTTTACATCTCACACAGTGGGTCTAAGACTTTATACAATGACCTGCAAAATATATACTGACTTGCACACAATAAGAAATTCATCAAATGGCAGACAGCTGACAATTGATTTTTTTAAAATTAATTTTTCTTTTCTTTTTTTTTTAAATTAATTTTTCACTAAAATAGATTAATTACTTAGTGTGTGTTCACACGTATGTGTGGGGCCCTCTCTTGTTACCTCTCCCTGGCAGCTCGATGAGGTCCATGTGCTGGGACTTACACAGCACATACCTCACTTCACCTGACTTCACACCCCAGTACTCAGCACAAGGCTGCCTGAGTCAGAAAGGCCACACAGTGTGTGCAGAGTGACTGATACAAGAGGAGCCAGAGGCCACATGAAGGACAGAGGTGCTGGGTCAACTCACATTCTTGTGAGGCACGACGTGGGGGATGTGCTGCAGGATGAGCTGAGCCCTCTTGCGGTCCTTGTCAAGCTCCTGGAAGAGCACAGCAGGCTTGAGATCCCTTCAGGAGACAGACACAGCTGTGGTTACAAAAGCCACAAAAGCCTCTTGTAGCACAGGGCCGGCATGTGTCCCAGTGTGGCGGCTGACCACTTTTGTAAATCTTATGAACACGGCCACACCTGCTCATCCCTATGGAGGTACTCGCCTGTGGCTAACCTGGTGGCACCAAGCAGAGGGAGTGGAGGGGCAGAGGTGTCTGGCTGAGTCTGTGAGACTCTGGTGCCAGAACTGCAGCCATTTCCTGGGATCTGATGGGCCACTAACAGAAATGCTGATGTGCTTCTGAGTTTAGCTGCTGTCAGGGGGCTCCCAACCCACCCCTCTAAACCCAGGAGCAGCTTTACCCTGGTGATTCTGCTGATAAAAATCCCCATGCAACTAAACTACCAGTCTGTTAATCAGGTCAACTGAGGGAAGCTCTCTCCCCAGCCTGGATGAGACACAGCCGCTGAGCCCGGCCTGGCTTGTCACCGTCAATTAACTGGAGTGACACTGGTAGACAGACTACTGTTAAGTGACACTCCCAGACAGGTGCTTCACAGAATAGCACTTCTTTCCAGGCAAAAGAAGAGGGTGCAAGAGGGCAGATGGCTCATCACTCAGCACAACGTTGGGCACCCTTCCCACCTGCGCTCGCTGCACTCACCTTCGAAGCCAGTGGTCCTCTGGAGCAAAGCGCCGGCGGCAGTCTCGTTCATACAGCACCATCAGCCAGCCATGGACAGACTGGAACAGCTCCAAGGTCTCACCCTTGGCGTTCTCTGTGCAACAAACAGGAGGGGTCAGAGATGGAGGGAGGGCAGCTCTCGGGAGGGCAGGCCTGAGCTCAGACACTGTCTTCAGTGGAAGCACAGGCTCTCTGGACTGCTCTCAATGGCCTTAGGGCCTGAGTATCTTTCAGGGAATGTACCATCCTCACCCTCTGAAGAGTCTGTACTGAATTAGCAGAGACATGTCAGACAGTAGATCTGCCCACATGAACTGACACAAGCCCCTCTCCATGGAAATCAATGTGCAGATGTAAAGAGCGGTTCAGGGCAGAGCTAGTCACTAGTACAACCCCATGTGCGCTGCCTGAAGGAGCTGGCAGAAAGAGACCTTTGCAGCCACATCACTACCTTACGAGCCCACCCAGACATGTGAG
>JADRCD010021899.1:0-15930 GCA_019843815.1 Montemys delectorum
ACACACACACACACACACACACACACACACACACACCCTATCTCAGATAAAAGAGTCACTTTTTAGTTTGAGTCTCCTCACCTGCTCTTCAGGTGGCAGCTGGCAGGGGACAAGAACTAGGTGGACCTGAGACTCGGTATGAAGAGAGCTGGAGTGGCCCGGAGAGTCCATGCTTCCCAGATGTGATGAGAGGCCACTGGACCAGGCTGTCAGCAGGATGAAACAAGAGGGACTCTGCTGGATAGGGTCCCAGGGCAGTCAGGGAGACAGAAAGTCTCCTGGATTCACCCTCCTGTCAGGCAACTCAATTAAAGAGGCCTCACTTGGTGAATTACATTCCATTCTTGGCTCCTCAGCTACTTTTCATGATTAGGAGGAAGTTTGTCAATTATAAACAAAATTAACCTGAGAGTCATTAAAGGGTCAAGGAGGGTTGGAAGAAAGTACTCATTATGTAATTCTTGTCATTTTCCTTCCTGAGCCAGCTTTATTCTAGATGGGCAAGCCTGGGCTGAGAAAAGCCAACTGCCTCTGGTGATTCTCGAGGATGCGTTCTTAACATCCTTCCTACTCGAGGGGCGAGGACTAGATAAAAATGTCAATTTCTCAGGACTAAAGTGAATTTAGCCATAGGCTGCCTGGTGAATTACCTTACAAATGTCTTATTTCTTGTTCTTGACGTGGGGCAGCATGTGACCGAATAACTGGGTCAGGCTGGTTAACGGCTATTCTGCTTCGTAGAAGAAAAACAGTAACAGTAACAACAATCGTGGCAAGCCTGTTATTAGTGCCACGTGACACACACGGTGCTGCACCATACTGCAGGAGGCATTTTTGCTTACATACTCCAGTTGAACCCTCACGCCTCTGGGTATGATTGATGTCATTACCCTCTCCACATATGAGGAAACGGAGGGAGGCAGAGATCAAAGCCCTCGGAATCATTCTAAGTCAACTTCTAACTCAAAAAACAAAACAGTAAACCAGATCCTCTTCTCCTTACGTGAAAGCCAAGTGGGAAGTTACAGAGGTGAGAACTCCAGAAAAGCAGCCGAGAACTTGAATGGTGGAGAGGATTCACAGGTACCAGAGATCCCGGCTCTTCCCAGAGGCAGCAGGAAAATGACATTGGTTGTGCCATTCACAGTTAAATTAGGAACACTCTCTGCCTGCCTCACCAGTGGAGGGAAGCAGCCAGTGGGGAAGAGGTCATGCTGTAGGTAGATCACGTTTGGTTTTGAGTAGCTAATGAGAAAGCGAGAGGAGATAAAAGACACTCGAAATGTCAGAATAATGATAGTATTGGTGTTCTAATAAATACCTAGTGTAGCTCGAAAGTGGCTTAAGCATGGACAAAGCATTAATTAAATCAGGTGGGGAGGGAGGGGGAAGCAAGCAATTGCAGGATGCACACAGCATCTCCTCTAAGGTTGCTGCATCCTCACACACTCCCTGCCTAGAGGGTGAATACCCACACCACCCCCCACGCCCCTCCTCCCGCCCAAGTCCTTTCCTTTTGATGTCTCTTTGAGCTGGCTCTGCATCTGTCATAGGAGTGACACAGAGGGTATGGACCGACCGTCCCAGACATGTGCCCTCTCCCACTTCCTTTAGCCTCTAGATTTTACAATCAGTGGTCTCTGTTGAAATTATGGCTGAGAACTTTTGTTTATCCATACGCACTGCTAATTTATATTAGTTCCTACTCTACCGAAGGGTGATTTATGCATCTGCTTCTCTTCGGGGATGGGTCCTGAGTGACTGAAGTTGCATAAACACCACACACCAGCAAAAAGCACATCTGGTGTTATCTCAAGCTTTATGCTTTTGGAGCCCCAGAGCTGTCATGTCGAACCACAGGAAATCTACCATCGCCCTAGACCCATAACAGCATCCCCACCAAGAGGCTCAGGTGCTGTAAATATTAGTCTAGAATGCTAAATCAGTAAGTGATTGGGCCATTACCCAGTAATTAGGTTGTCATACTATTGGGTGCCAAAGAGCATTGTAATAACAGAAGTTATATCTCTCCTATTTTACATCTCATCTGGGATCAAATTAGTAGCCAGTTTGCTCTATGGCCATTGAGTAACAGTGTCGTGTGCTGCAGAACTCATTGTTTCTATTTAGTTTGCTGGTTGAGCATTTTTCTGGAGCGTAGATGCTTTCCTCATACAAATGGAAATTGTGCATACATGCTGCTGCAGAGTTCTGGAGGTGACAAAAATCCTCCAAAACTCAAAGCCTTACATTTTTGCCCTGTCAATCACAAATAAAACATTAGCAGCTGCTATAAAGCATACCATGCTCTTTTTAATATAATGAATATTATGTTCTTTAATTATACTCATTATAGTCATAGAATATTCATTATATTAAAGAGATGAATCTATAAACATGTGGGAACACAACAGAAGTACTTGTCTACACACAGATGAGTACGCACTTAGGTATGTATGTATACAATCAGGTTTTAGAAAATTTTGGCTGGGCAGTGGTAGCGCACACCTTTAATCCCAGCACTTGGGAGGCAGAGGCAGGCGGGTTTCTGAGTTCGAGGCCAGCCTGGTCTACAGAGTGAGTTCCAGGACAGCCAGGGCTACACAGAGAAACTCTGTCTTGGAAAACAAACAAACAAACAAAACAAAACAACAACAAAAAAAAAGCAAAGAAAAAGAAAATTTTGATGTAATTTTGAATTTTAAAAATTGTCACACTTTCTTGTGTCAACAGAGAGCCCACGAAATAAGGTGGGATACATCTTACTGACGGCGGAGAGGCATCTTACTGACTGTGACAGTAACCTTTCTGTCTCCCCTGTTTTTTGTTTTCAGAATTCTCTACTTAGGAGTCACCAAAAAGCCAAGATGTTGGTGCTGCTGGCCGGTCTCTTTGTGGTGCACATTGCCACCGCCATTATGCTCTTTGTCTCCACCATTGCTAACGTGAGTCGTCCCCTCTCTGCCCCCTCCCGTTTATTCATCCCAGGGAAGATCTTTGGAATATTTCCGCAAAAGGTTAAGAAAAATGGGAGGTGGGAGTGCTAAATCACAGCGCAGAGAACTTCTCGATTAGTTGTGTGTGTGTGGGGGAACCCAAGCACGTACTCATAGATCAAGGAGGGAAGAAATAACCAAAGTATAAAAGGCGAGTGTCCTCAAGTGGTTCTGGTAGGGGTGTTGGGAGGTAGAGAATACAAGGCTTGTCTTCAGCTTCTAGAAGGATCCTCTCCACGGGAGGGGGAGACTGGTGTTTGGAGGGTGGGTGTGTCTCCTCTAGAGAAGGCAGGGAAGTAGAAGAAAATAGAAGTGCAGTCCACCCAGGAGAGCTGGCAAAGATGCCCTCGTGGGACAGACTCTCCCTGTGCACGCGTTAAGACATCTGCTCATGCGTTAGACCGCACAGATTCCTGACTAGAGGATAGACAGACATCAGAGATTAAGAACACTGCTTTCTTTGGTTGTGAGGTTGACAAATTCAAGTTTTGTGTGAAAATCGGTGTGTGAAATGGAATTTGGTAGGATTAACTTGGTGCCCAGTGAATCAAATAGCATAAATACAACGATCTCCTCCAGAGATCGCTAGTCTTTGCTCTCCGAACCGGGGCTACTCTGACCCCTAGTGGTCATATTTAGCACCCTATTTGCTTAGACAAAATGAGCCAGCTTCTTGGACTAAGAAATTAAGGCAGCTAGCCTATTGCGATGGTAGGGCTTGCATCAAAAAGGGAGAGGCAAGAGGATCATGAGTTTGAGGCCAACCTGAGCTACGCATTTTGTCAGGTGTGTTGGCTTGCGCCTTTAGTGCCACGAGAGAGGCAATGAGTTAAGGTTAGTCTGGTCTATGTAGCGAAGTTTCAGTAGAGCCAGAAAACTATATAGAGAAACCCTGTCTCAAACAAAAAACCAAAAATACAAAATACTCAAACCAACCAAACCAACAACAACAACGACAAAAACAAGATAAAGTTAAGACAGCCAGTCATTAGACACACAAACAATGGCTCCAGAGTGGAGCACAGTCCTTGCTGTGGTTAAAGGATGAATAAGTTTTTTTTTTTTTTTCCAGATAGAGTTCATTTGTATAGCCCTGGCTGTCCTGGAACTTACTATGTAGACCAGACTGGGCTAGATCTTAAGAAATCTGCCTGCCTCAGCCTCCCAAGTGCTGGGATTAAAGGGGTGTTCTATGGCTGATTGGCAAGGGTAAATAAGTTTTAAAGTCCAGACACAGGGGTTTTGGAAATATCAGGGTGTAAATACAAGCTAGGCTAGCAATCCCTACCCATCCTGCCTCCTGTAGGTTTGTAACTTGGCCATTCTGTAAGCGGACTCCTATGCCTTGCAGGACAACAATGTGGTAAACTTCAAATTGTATTAAGAGTTCTTATCTGCCCAGTATCAGCTCTGGCGTGGGGCTGAGAGATCAGACGACTAGGGATGCTTGGGCTGACTGTTTCAGCATGGTTTGTGCATGTGTAGACAGGATTATCTTCTACTCCAGAAGGAAATGGTTTTTCTTGGTCCAGGCAAGAAGGGATGCTAGTGCCATGGAGACCCTGGGGAATATCCATTTTGGTCACTCTGGTGCTTTTAGCTGCTCCTGACTTGAAGCCCTTGATGCAGCATTTTGACATGGATGCAACATGGTTGCATGTTCCGACAGTCCACATCTGATCCTTCTGTATAGAAAAAGGTTCCCGTGGCCCCCAGGTTCACTCTTGCCTCCCTAGTAGCCCTCTGCTCCTTTGTTGTCTCCAGTTGGATGTTTTCTCTTATTTTTTTGTTCTTTAAAGATTTATTTTTTAAAAGTATGTGTATGTATGTGGATATGTATGTACAAAGTGCCAATGAAGAAGATGTTGGATTCCCTAAAGCCGGAGTTACAGGTGGTTGTGAGCCTCCTGGTGGGGGTGCTGGGACCTGAACTCCAGTCCTCTTGCAAGAGCTATATATGTTCTTAATTGCTAAGCCATTTGAATCTCTCCAGACATTTTTTTTTTTTGGTTTTGGTTTTTTTTGTGTGTGTGTGTTTTGAGATAGAGTCTCATGTAGCCTACATTGGTCTCAAACTTACTCTTTGAGTGGAAGCTTTAATTCCTGATCCTCCTGAGTTATTTATAGAGTGCTGGGATCACAGAGAGGTGCCATCAGGCAAGGTTTACCTTGTTTTTTCTTATTAGCTAGGTACTTAAATGTGAGTTTTTGAAGTGTATTGTGCATACTCAATGTACATTTCCTCACCCAGAGTTTTTGTTCCTTAGAACTTCAGAATTTTAAATCACTATGGTGGAATTTCTTTAGTTTAGTGTGTGTGTGTGTGTGTGTGTGTGTGTGTGTGTGTGTACCACCAATAGTGAAGTCCAAAGAGGGAAGGTGATATCTCTTTTGGGTCACAATTCTCTCTCTTGGGACCTTTGTCTACTTGGGATCTTATTTCTACAGAGACAAGAAGTCTAGCAGTATTTATAGCTGCATAAGGTGTCTTGGTTAGGATTTGGTTCTGACACATGATGACATCCTCTTCTGAAAGCAGAAGGGTAGTTCTTAATCAACTCTATCTTCTGGTTTCAGGTCTGGATGGTTTCAGATTATGGAAATTCATCTGTAGGCCTTTGGAAGAACTGTACCGGTGGTAACTGCGATGGCTCTCTGTCCTATGGCAATCAAGGTATGCATGCAGACATCAATGACTAGACCATCATGGGTGTGATCAGGAAGGTGTCCAGACTCTCAGGTTGTCTAATGCTCCTGGTCCTGCCTCTGTCTTCACAGATGCTATCAAGGCAGTGCAAGCCTTCATGATCCTCTCCATCATCTTCTCCATCATCTCCCTTGTGGTCTTCGTGTTCCAGCTTTTCACCATGGAGAAAGGAAACCGGTTCTTTCTCTCAGGGTCCACCATGTTGGTGTGCTGTGAGTATCCAGAGCAGCAGAGTCTATTTTACATGAAAACATCCTCCCCCTCACTGTTCTAGACTGAGCACAGGGCCTTGAGATGCTAAACAAATACCCTAATACTGAGCTACATACACAGCCCCGCAGGAAAAGCTTTACTGGTCCTCACATCCTTGCTTGAGGCACTGCCTCAGATTAGCACATGGCTGTGTGAAGCTGCCTCTCTGGGTTATTCTCTCCTCTAGTTATTTGTTGGTGGCCTGCTATTGCTGCTTGGGCACCATCAGCAGCCCCTCTATACAGAAGGTGGGAATATCCAGAAAAGACGCAGCTATTGCTGTGATGTGCAACAATTACGGCAACACACCGTCTTCTCCATTCTTTCTGGAAACACCCAGTTTGGTAAAAGGCCAGACTGCTCTCATAACACCATACCTAGATATATGGAGGCCCACATGGGACAGACAGACAGGTAGAAAGCAGGATGCTCCAAGATTTATTCTTAATTACACACAGATATGAGAGCCCAGGTATCTCTCATTCACCAATATACCATCAAGCACAAATCTGGGCAAACCAATAGAGCGATCTTTCAAGGACAAATGAATAGAGTTCATTTTCCTATTGCTATCCAGGAAAATGGAATCATAAAAAAAAAAAAACCCACAACAACCCACTTCAATGCCCATGACAGTTCCCCCTTTCTTGCAGGGCTGTGCATCCTGGTCGGAGTGTCTATCTACACTCACCATTACGCCCACAGCAAAGGGAACTTTTTCTCCAGCAGCCACCAAGGCTATTGTTTCATCCTGACCTGGATCTGCTTCTGCTTCAGTTTCATCATCGGCATACTCTACATGGTCCTGAGGAAGAAATGAGCTGAATACGCTTGCGGGAGTCGGGGGTTGGGGGTGGGCTGGGGAAGAGGAAGCAACTTAATCTGGGAGGGAAGCAGAAGATGTTGTGTAGGAATAACCAAGAGAGGGGAGGGGGGAGGGGAGAGGGAAGGCAGAGGAGGAGAGGCCCAAACCCAAACCATAGCTGGGAGGGGGGTGGGATTCTCTACTGCCAAGCACCCATCCTTGGAAGAAAGTTGTTGGCTACTATGCTAATGCTTCCTTAAGGCCACCAGAGAGTCCTCCTCTAGCCACCAAATATGACCCCATCTATCCTCAATTACATACCCTTGGGGCCTCACCAGCTGCCATACCACTGTCGCCACTCTCGAGAGTGACTGCTGGGTCCCACACTGAGGTCTTCGACATCCACATCATCAGGTTCCGATAGTGGTACAAGTCCTAGCTAAGCCTGGAAGCCACCTTGTCCTTGTGACCTAAAAACAAACATCAAATCCAGATCCCAAGAACCTATAGTGGGAGCCTCGGTCAGGAATCCAATGTCCGTATTTGGTGGCTTTTCTAACAAAAGTGTAGAAAGAGAGGGGGCGTATAAGGTCAAGCTGATGGAATTGGTTTAACCAGGAAGTGGAAGTTTTTACCCCAGAGGAATCTGAGAGACAGGTGGGGATAGGCAGTACTCCTCAGTTATGCTTCACTGAGCTGTCCCATGGAGGCCTCCTGTTGTGGACTCTTCTAGACTCTTACTTAAAGCCACGGCAGCTTTTCTGGAGTTTTTCTAGATTCTCTAGAGCCAAAGATGAAAATGCCCCACAAAATGTAGGGTCAAAGCGCATGCCCACCACAGTGCCATAGTAAGGTTGCGGGTTTTTAGGATTCCCCCAGTGCACCCAATGTATCTTGTATATGTAACAGGAAAGAGATGCATGTGTCCCTTTGCCATACAATTCTGTTAAGCTTCCTCTGAACTACAAACATTTGAGGAAGTCCAATGCTGACCAACATAACACCGGGGACCAGAACATAACATCTAAATGTAGTGATCACTATAGCTTTGACCTGAGCTGGACTGGTCTCCTCTCAACAGCTTTCAGCACACTATTTTCCAGCTAAAGACGGAAATTCTGTAAGCCAATTAAAATATACACCAACTTAAACTAAAGAACAAGTCCTGGGGGTGCGGGGAAGGTGCTATCTGGTTATGGAGTATTAAGCAACTCATATTTCATTTATATTAAAAATA
Organism: Montemys delectorum; assembly: GCA_019843815.1. NCBI lineage: Eukaryota > Metazoa > Chordata > Mammalia > Rodentia > Muridae > Montemys > Montemys delectorum. Next base: position 7,998 of record JADRCD010021899.1, read on the forward strand.
GAGAAGCTGCTCTCAGGAAAAGTGCAAGTTTGTGAGATGAATAAAGTTCTGGTGATGAGCAGACAGTTTCTTTTTTAAAAAACAGGAGAAAGTTTTAGGGCATCCAGTCAGATGGTAGCTAAATTGTTGGGGGCTACAGTCTAATTCCTGTAGAAGACTTAGAGGTAGTATGCTATCTCAGATTTCTGCCTTAAAGGGCTCTCTTTTTAGAAATAGTTTCTTTTATTGCCCTTAGAAGATCACCCCCAGGAAGAGTCTGAGGTATCTTTTCTATATTTCTTTTCCTAGGAATATTCTTATCCATTTCTTATATACATTTCTTTTGGGAGGGAGTTTTTATGCTATAGTTGCTGGTATTTATGTAAAGGAACCATTACTAAGTACATGTCTCTAGTGTATTACGTTTAAGGGAATGCTCAAGGTAGGTTACTAAATTGCTGGGCTGATGTTAGAGATACTAGCCAGAAAAGCTATAATAAAATTTGAAATTATAATTAGATCACCATACATTTGTTCTAGGCTGTCTTATGTTCATAATATCAACAGATGCTATAGCCAGAAAAAGATAGTCACATTTTGTTAGAAAGTTGATTTATGACTGGAGTGAACCGTGCATTCCCTTGTCTTTTACTTTTTTTCTGTGACATTTACGTCTCATGTAATTTGCATTGCATTGGTGGGTTATTCTAGTACTGTATTTGGCTTCTTCATTAATAGTATATTTCATATGCTATAATTGTAAATATTTTGATACAAATGTTTATAACTCTAGGGATATAAAAACAAATTATGATTCCCTACATTGTGTGACTGTTTTATTTTTTAAAAATTGTGAGATATTACATAGAGAGAATGGTGACATTTATTCCTCCTCATTAATTTACCTACTGGTTTGATTTGGTGAACTTGACATTTATTTGAGACATTAAGCTACTTTCTGGTAAAACCTTAAGGATTTCTCTAATAATTATTTCAGACAGCTGAATGTTATTAAATATAGCCTTGCCTTGCTTTAATTAGACCTCTTAGACAAAAACGGAATTTCATAAGCTAATAGATTGGAAAGAGGTTGTTCTCATCTTAAATAAGAATGGCTTATGACATTAAGAAATGAGGCACTTATAAAAGTTTGGTTGAAGTAGCCAGCTCCTTTAATGTGTCTTCTCAGTACACAGTGATGCACAAAGGGCTGGGGTAACTGACTTCTGCAGAAGCCCCCTGGGTTAGCTGGGCTGTCTCTGCATGGGCTCGATGAAGGCAGGATTAACTCCTTTTTGTGAGCTGTCAGAGCTGTCTTTGATGGTGGAGATCAGGTGGGCATTATGGATCTCATCATCATAGCAACACTAGTATGACAAATATGGTTTATTGATTGTCTTCTGGTCCTCTATGGTCTTGCACTAAACAAACAAACAAACAAACAAACAAAAAAACCACACCAAAATATACTATGAGGGGCTAAAGAGATGACTTAGTGGTTAAAAGCACTTGCTGGTTCTTTCAGAAGACTCAAGTTGAGTTCTCAACACCCATGTGAAGGCTCACAGTCGTCTGTAACTTGACTTCCAGGGAATCCAATACTTTCTTCTGGCAAAATACTCACCCGATAAAATAGATGGGTATTAAGAAATACACCATCAAACCTGAAAATGACCCTGCAACTTAAAAGGTTGAGAGATGGCAAGGCAATGGCCCAGTGGCTGAAGTGTTCACTGCTTAAGCACGAGGATCTGAGCTTGGAGTCCCAGAACCCATGTTAAAAAGGTGCAAGAATGTGTGCCTGTAGCTCCAGTAGTGGGTCAGACACTGAGCTCACTGGTCAGCTAGCCTAGGTCAAAATGGTTCCAGGTCCAGTGACAGTCCCTGCCTCAGAAAGTAATGTGAAAACCAATAGATCACCCTATATTAGCCTCTGTTTTCCACATATGCTTAAATGGTTGAATTCACACACACACACGTTATACACATACATACATACTACACACACACACACACACACATGCATGATTTTTGTATATTTCAAATTAGCAGATCAAATGGCATTGCTTTTTATGATGCCTTCTTGGGGGCCCATATGCTATCATTTTTGTTTGTCTTGTTTTTTATGAGACAGAGTCTTATTGTGTAGCCCTGGCTAGCTTCAAACTTATAATCCTCTGAGCCTTGCCTCTTCTGAGTGGTAGAATTAGAGGTGTGTCCCATCACCCCTGGCTGCCCATAAGAAACCCTAGGCTGTTTCTAGGATATTAGTTCTCAACCTGTGGGGGTGTTGAATGACTCTTTCATAGGGTCCCATCTCAGATATCCTGCATATCAGATACTTACATTATGATTCATAACAGTTGCAAAATTACAGTTATGAAGTAGCAACACAATAATTTTATGGTTAAGGGTCACCACAACACAAGGAACTGTACTGAAGGGTCATTAGGAAGATTAAGAACCACTGCTCTAGGACATCTTCATAAAAGGTCTATTTCCCTTACTTAGATCTCCTGGATATCTCCTACCGTGATATAACTCATTGCTTGGCTCTTCTGACTGCCCATCCCTTCCCCAAAGGTCTTTAGTCACCAAAGAACACCCAGACCCACCCAACATCTCTTCAACTGCAAAGACATCATCTTCCATTTCAAGAACCTAGGTAGTAGTCAGGGTGTATTCAGAGAGGTTACAGGAGGGCTATCAAACAAGAAACTCATGGAAGATCCCATACAACAGTTCACACCCCAGATTGATTTCCTATAGTATTTTCTCTGAAGACCTGGTTTTCTTCAGTTCTTCAGTTGGTCAGATGAGGCCCACCCACGCCATGGATGGCAATCTGCTTTGCTTAAACTTTACCCATTTAAAAGTCATTCTCATCCCCAAATGTATTCCTAGAAACACCCAGAATAATGTTCAGTTATGTAGTTGGATACTTTGGCCCAGTCAAGTTGACACATAAAATTAGACATCACTGGGGTATCTTCTAGGCAAGGACAAGGTGTACTAGCTTTCTGTTTTAGAAATAATGTAAAAAAAGCTTAAACACTAGATGTTTCCATGATTTCAGATGACATTTAGTTCTGTACAGAAGTGAGATAGCAAGACAAGAGAGTTATCTTACAAAATGAGAATACATTCTGAGAAAGGACAGGAAGTTGTCAGATTTCCACATATAAAGGAGATTAATAAATATTTGAGCAATTAAATGTCTTGGATAGAATTGAATTGAATTAAAGTGATTAAGTAAATATGCAGGTGACTTTGGTCCAAATGAGGAGTGTGAAGAAAGGTGAGTCACTGAGATCTCCCTTGTCATTCAAGAATGAGGCCCATAGGCACCGGGAAGTGATTCATTGGGGTGATAAAACGCAGGTGCCACATGGTTAATAGATAACTGTCACTCTGCTTTGGACTTACTCCCAATTGTCCCTTTGTAAACCCCCCCACTGGCTTTTAGGGACAGAGGACAATTTCTCAGGAGCTTTTGAAAGAAGGCCCATGGGAGTTTAAACCACGCATGTGCAAGGTTCTGTATTCCAGCAACACAAGAAGCAGTTTTCTGTGTCTGCTAAGGAAAAGTCAGAACATATCAACAGGCAGACGAAATGTCTCTCAGGAATGTTGCAATGAGTTTAAATAGCCCCATTTTGGTGCACAGAGGGAATGTGGGCAATGGCGGGGAATAAGGTAGAAGGAAGGAGGCTTGTTGGAACATTTTGTTAGTGGTGTGACTGGTTGGATCAGTTAGCAATTGAGAGGAGAACATGCCTCACAGCACACAGCGGGTGGTGACATGGAGCCCACAGGAAGGTCTTCTACCTGGCATTATTTTTTTAACAGCCATGGAGAGACCCAGGTATGGGCCAGACATGTGACTGATAAGACATGTGTTGGTAAACTGCTAGGCATAGGTGCCGTACACACCTGCTGGGGACGTAGAAAAAGAATCAGGTGTGTAGCTTTTTCTCCAATCTAGACTGGAGCCAGATCTCATACATAGAGTAAAGGAAGGCTAGAGATTTGGGGAAGGAGGCTAGAGGGTATGGGGTACTGTTACTTCAGGGAAGGTGGAAGAGCTTCTTGGTCCTCAGTCCTTCTTCATGGTCCTCTCCCATCTCACCATTAATAAGCTGTGCATTTTGTGGCTTTGAGACAGGACCTTCCTATGTAGCCCAGACTAGACTACAACATGCAGTCAGTAGTCTTTTGAGTATTGGGGTTACAGTCTTTTAGTGAATTGTCTCTACGAGAACCTACAAAGTGACTGGCCATTCAAGAATGACTGTCCAAGTGGCAGATGAGAGACATTACTGTAGTAAGAGCTGACTTGGACAAAGCAGATGGTGAAGAAATACAGACTGTTGAATTCTTAATGACTTAATGGGTTCGTACAGGCCAGGAGTTGTGTGCATGCCTGTAGCCCTGATACTAGGTGAGCAGAGGCAGAGGGGAGGCAGAGCCAGTTTGCCAGCCTGGTCTATGGAGTTGAGATTCAGGCCAGTAAGGGTTACATAAACAAGACGATGTCTCAAAACTCTGTTAGAATTTTTTTTTTTTTACTTACTGTCTGGGCTGAAATGATTTTGGTAATTTATTTTGGAAATGCAATGTATTTTCAGCGGGATAGGATTTAGTTTAAATACCAGACTGTTCTGTTGCTCTTCCAAGCCCTCGTGTCTTGGAAAAGCTGACTGTGTCTGGTGGAGAGAGGGTGGAGAGTGAACGTGGGTCTCTTGTCAGAAAGCCTGGCTTCATTATAGCAAGGGAGTAGTGTTTAGTTTTCCATTAAATATGGGAGAACATGGCACTCAAAGCGACCCTGTCTGGATTAAGGTGTCTCCCCCTTTCGTCTGTTTGATGGTGTAATCTGAGCATTCTGAGGCTGACACTTCCTAGCTGCCTCCCTTGTGTTAATTAGCACACGGATCTCTTAAATTCAGATAAGCATGTTTGAATGACATCAACTCCTCAGCATAATAATTTATGGGCTTTGAACATTATGACATCTTGATATTTTTAGTTTTTGTCTTCTGAAACACACACACACACACACACACACACACACACACAGACACACACACACACACACACACACACACTTCTCTGAGACAGCATCTCATATAGCCCAGGATGGCTTCCAACTCACTATGCAGCTGAGGCTGGACTCCTGATCCTCCTGCTTCCACCTCCTGAGTGTTGGGGTATGAATCCACAGCTCTCAGTTCTTATCTTTACAGTTTTTAAGGCACGTCAAAATTGTACCTGTTCTGAGTGTTTTGCAATAGGCCTTGAGATAACTACTTATTGTGACATTACGTCTGAGAGTTACAGCACTTGCTTTGTTGAGTGAGTTAGATGACATTAATGAATCTGGCATTTAGTCAGCCTGTCTTAAAAAAACATTAAAAGCATTTGGGCAGATTTCTTCTCAGGAACCAAGCTACAGAATGCATATCAGCACAGCACACCAAAAACGACTACTAATACCTTTCCCTGGGGTAATTCAGATTCTGCCCATCTCACTGTGTTTCATGCTTGTCAGAGTCTCTGGAGAGGGAGAGGAAAGCTGGAGGCAGACAATTATTAATTGTTTGGTGTAAGCTCGTCTCAGCCACCTGTTCCCTGGCCTTGGCCTGGGCCTCTCGTTTCCCAGTACCGCTTGTCCTGACTCAGGAGGCTGCTGGATGCTCTTTGTGCGTCCACCACCACCACTTTCCTGTGTTCTCTTAGCTCTCAGGGACGATCCCTAGACTCGCCCCTTTCTCCTTGCATCTGCCACCTTTCTCCTTCTGGGGGTGTTCTCTTGAGGTTCAAACATGCTTATGTTCTTCATATTTTAAGCCAAAGGAAACAAATGAAAACCTCTCTCTTCCTTCTACCTTAAGAAGGTTCTACTTCTTGTCAACTCTTTTTTGGCAAGTTTCTCAATATGTGGGTTATTTCTGCTTCCACTGGGCCCTGTCCTGACTTGTGTGCAGCTAAGGAGCACAAGGAGCACAAATAGAGGACTGCATACCATATGTCTAAGTATATTAAGAAGATCTGAATCCAGTTTAAAATGCGCAGGGTCCTTGGCCTTCTAGGAGAGGAGAGGTGTTCCCAGGTGAGAGCTGTTGCTGGTCTCTGGCTCTCAGCTCAGCTTCTGTATTGCTCATATCTCGGTTTCCTTCTTCAGTTTGAGGGACTTAGAGTTCATGTATGAGCATGCCCCATGGCCAATCTCTACCCTTCCCCTTCCTGCAAAAGAGTGTTCCTTGGTTGGTTGTCCTCTGAGCCAGGAATGTGCACACTGTGTACTTGGTATGTCTGCTATTTCACATGTCAAGGAAACATCCTAGTAGTGGGCGTGGCAAGGGGTGATTGGGCAGGGAACTTTGGGTCTTAGATCATCAGAGTATGGATAGGAAGGAGGTGGCAGGCTGAAGGTGCATATGGTCCTTTAGCTGGCTCCCGGGACTTCGTGTTCATGGGAGAGCTTAGCCAGAGGTTTGGAAGAGCCTTGGAAGTTCAAGTTTATGAAGGCATTGCCTGCCTGACTCCTGGTTTCACAGTGTCTCTCTTTTGTGTGCGTCTGCCTCAGCAAATGATCTTTATATTATGCATAACATTATTTTATAATAAATAAACAAACAAATAATAAATGAATAAACACATTTATTTAGTTATTTAATTATACCTCTCTGTGTCTTGGAGATAGTGTCTCACTTTGTAGCCCTAGCTGAATTTGCTCTGTTCACCAGAGGCTGGTCTTGAACTCACTGAGAGCCACCTGCCTCTGCGTCTTGAGTGCTGCGTGGTGATTGAGCAGGGAACTTTGGACCTTAGATTACTAGAATATAGTACTGAGATTAAAGTTGTACATCACCCATACATAGCACAATTGTTTTTTTAAGGGTTGACCAACAGTAGCTTTCTTTCACGTCTGGTGAATATTCTTAGACTTTAGCCTCGATCCCCTTCTAAGTCTTCTAGCCATTTTGTCTCTGCATTCTGTACAGGGGATTTGCTTGAAGTTCATAAAATTAATGATCACCCATCTTGCAATGGATTCAACATGGGCATCTTGACCCAGGTTATCCCTCTGGATCCAGGCCTTTGAGAACTACCAGTTCAGCTGGACCCGTGAGGTTCTTATGTCCCTTCCCTCTGATTTCTTCCTTTTGCATTAGGAACAGACTGGCAAGTCAGAGGACCCCCCCCCCATTCTTCCCATCTGACTAATAATTGATTGCCATTGATTCTAATTCCCAAGTGTTTCTATATACATCCTATTTTTCCTAATCTCTGGATTGGCAACATTGGCTCAGGTCTGGAATAGCAGTTATTTAAAGTGGCTGAACATTTCAGAACCTACTGCTATAAGTTGTTTCCACTTGACTGCAAAGCATTTATTGACATGCAAATGTGACTGTGCAGTCACCTGGCTATAATCTTTCACGGTCCCCTTGGTGTTATTTATGCCCTAAACACATCTACCATTGCCTCTTGTCCCATGCTCACTGTAACTTTGTCTCAGATTGCTTTCTGATGCTGTGGTAAACATCACAGCCACGTAGGGAGGGAAGGGTCTACTTGGCTTGTGCATCTCGGGTCCATCACTGAGGGGAGTCAGGTAAGGAATCTGGAGACAGGAACTGAGGCAGAGCCCATGGAGGGATGCTGCTCACTGACTTGCTCACCTGGCTTTGTTACTTTTTAGGCCCACCTGCTCAGAAGTTGCCCTGTCTACAGCGGTCTAGGCTTTTCCACATCAATAATTAATCAAGAAAATGCCCTACCAACTTGCCTGCAGGCCAATGTGTTGGTGGCATTTTCCCAGGTGACCTTAGCTTACATCAAGTTCACACAAAAGTTAATCAGCACAGCCCTTGAGGTAAAATACACACACTATTTGGTGGTGTTTCCTGATGTATGCTTTTTTTTTTTTTTTTTTTTTTTTTTTTTT
>JADRCD010021963.1:0-10554 GCA_019843815.1 Montemys delectorum
ATTGTCCTTTCTACAAAGCAAGCATATATCTTATGATATTAAGCCAAATATATCTAGTCATTTTGAAAGTAAAAATAAATGCTGGAGCAGATCAATTGCTGCTTTTAAATCTTTACCGGGTCTTTTTGTTTGTTTGTTTTTGTTTTTGTTTTTTGGTTTGTTTTTATTTTGTTCAGTTTGTTTTTTGTTTATTTTGTTTTTGTTTTTGCATAATGTCATATATCTGCCCTGGTAGGCCAATATTGGTAGATGGATCATGACCATGGTACTTGATAATAGAGAAGGATTCTGTTGAAGTTTTGGAGGATGTTCGCCTTCTTTCCCTTTTATTGTGAGACTGTCTCCAGAGTTGTGTAGAAAGTGAGACTATTGCAAAATTGTGATTCATGAATGTCAGGATCTAAGTGTTGTAAGGCTTTGTATGTGCAGAGGAAATAGTGAAAACAGGAAAACAGGCTGCATAAACACATATATAACAAGCAATTAATTGGCTACAGACATGAGGGAACCTACAGAGAACATTAGAAAATACTATTGTACATGAAATGTATTAGCGTTAATATTGTGAACAGCTGGATGGCTGGATGTTTGATAACGAAGCAAGCCATTTTAATTTGATCTAAGCTTCAGCTTTTAATTGAATTTATAAGAACATGGGGAAATTAACAAGCAGCTTCTGGCAATTCAAAAGCAATATTTTGGCTCAGAGTCTGGGCTTCTCTCTAAGTTTAGAAAATCTGACTGTGGATAAAGATGGCACAAAGAAAAAAAATTCACACTATGAGACCAAGGACAGCAGATGTATGTTCCTGATTTCAAATAAATACAGATGGCTCTTATTTGTCAGGTAACTATTTGTTTGGATATAACCACATCTTATAGTGACAAGCAGGTCAACTCTAATTAGTAGATGATTGGTTGTATTACTTATTTGACATTTTTCTCCATTAAAAAATCTAGAATATCACATAGATTCATTTTTAAAAGATCTTCAAAGTATAGCAGTGTACTGAGGCCCAAGATGAAACAAACCTCTTGGTTAAAAGACCACAGCAGCACTTCCTACAAGAAGCCTTTATATTCATCACTTTCTTTTCCTGTAAAGGGTATCTTGAACAACCACATTTTTTGTGTACTAACCTTGATGTATAATTTATATGGTCAGTATTTTGCATTCTGAGAAGAACCATCTTACTGCATCATTTGGTAGCACAGATCAAGGCAGAATAGAATTTGGTGGTAGATGATATGAGTCATACTCTGGAGAAGAGGGAGGTGCATCAAGATGAACTGTAGTTTTTCTTTCCCTTACAGAGGTGACAGATCTCTTCTGCTCATCATTCTTCTTAGAAAAGAATAGACTCCATTGTTTTTATTCAGTTCCCAAATCAAATCACACCCAGCTGAAAGTTATTTTTTTTCAAGAACTGTTTTGTGAGATTTCTCTCAAAGTAGAAAAAGGCCAACTTAATAACTATCCACTTCAAGTGTTCCTTAATTTTCTTCATCTGAGTTGTTTTTCACATTATTTGTAGTCCATAGCACATTATAAACAATTTAGAATGTTTTGTCAGAGCATTTCTATTCTTTTCCTTTATATTCATCTCTTTTAAATCATTTTCTGAGTAATCACTTTGTGAAGAATAAGGGTTCTCATACTTTGTGCCTGTTGTATTTTAATTTCCTCCTAACGGATATTTTGTACCTGGAAGGGAAACTTGGTAAGGCTCAAGAAGTTCAAAACAGAGCCTCTTTAAGAAATGAAGTGGAAGTGGGTTGGGGGTGAGGTGGGTTGGGGGTGAGGTGGGTTGGGGGTGAGGTGGGTTGGAGAGGTAGTCGAGCAGAGTGGGAGGACTGGAGGAAGGGGAAACTAGTTTGGATGCATTGAAAAGAAAAAATAAATTTGAAAAAAGATACTAAAAGGAGACAATTACGTCTAAGGAAATGACCAATATTAATCCAATTCATAAGAGTTTTCTGATCCTAAGATTAGATCTATATTATGGACAGCCAAGAAGAAGAGAGTCTCCAACCTGTCAAGCTGCTAGCAAGTCATGCAAGCTCTAGGGTTCTAGGTTTCATGAGACACCATCAATCGGGTGAGCTTTCAGTGACACAGCTGCCTTAAGAGTCACGCACATTTCTGTAAGTGGCTTGTCCTCCAACTCCTGTAAGTAATCACAATAAACATACTGACTCAGAGTTGGACTCTGGTGCTATCATTACTTTGATATGTTGCTAATTCTCTATTTTGGATAAACATATATTTCTTCATATCTCCCAAGTATACATAGAGTCACACAACAGGACCTTCTATTGCAAATGGAAAACAGTCATGTATGATTAGAAGACTATACTTACTCACCAATGTTCTTGGGTTACACATAAACTCTCAAGGAACATTTATACAAATATTAATTTGGAATCTCGTAAAAAGAATGGAAATTTTACTGTTATCCTTGGTGGAGGCACAGGGAGGATCTCTGTCTGTGGTTTGTAGACATTGACTTTTTAAATTATTCATATCGTAGGTAGGAACAGTTGATGAACATGGTGAGATTATTAATGGTATTTTCTTATACAATTTACATTTAAAATATTTTAATTAAAATATAGTTACATCATTTCCCACCTAACCTTTCTTCCTTCAACCTATCCTATGCACCCCATCTTGTTCACTTTCAAATTTAAGATCTCCATTTCTTTAATTGCTGTTACATGCACATATATATTCATAAATACAAAAATGCAACATGCTTTGAATTATTTTAAGGGTAAATATGATTTCATTTTAAAAACAACCTAGTAAATCAAGAAAGAAAGAAAAAAAGAAAGAAAGAAAGAAAGACCCACACCTCTACCTACAGCAGCATATCTATGGTCACCCCCACCCCACGGTTCTGCCTGCCTCCCAGGAAGTCTGGACTAACCTAGGACACAGGTGAGACCCCTCGACACCTATATTCCTTCACCTACTAGGACAACAGCAAGCCCAGTAGCCATGGGTTTTGCCCTGCCCTGTCAGAGCTCCATCTTTATTCCAGTCCATACCTCCACCTGCAGTCACAGATGGATCAACTCCTTACTCATCACCCTACAGCTCTGCTTGCCCCTATCCCCTGGAGTCCTGATCTAACATAGAACACACAACTCCACATACCTCTCCTGATCCTGCTCCAACCAGGAACACCCAGGCCAACCAAGACTAGAAACAATCAGATGGCGAAAGGCAATCTCTAGAACGTAATCAAGAGAAGCCAATAAAATATGACACCAGCAGAACGCAGATCTCTTACTACAGCTAGCCCTGGATATGGTAACACACCTGAAGAGCAAGACCATGACTTTTAATTCCCATCTCATGAAGATGCTAGAGGTCTTTAAAGAGGATATCAATAATTCATTTAAAGAAATATAGGAAAACACAATTAAACAAGTAGAAGCCCTAAAAGAATAAACAAATAAATCCCTTAAAGAAATCACTGGGGTGACTGTCTAAGGCGGGACCAACCAGGAGCACTCAGGATACAGAAGCAGCAGAGTAGTTGGGATAGGGTCCTTCCTACCTCCATCTGCACCCAGGAGCTGGGGTTATTCCAAAGCCCTCTGTGCATGGATCCTGTGTGGAAAGAGTAGGTCTTCCACGTGTGCTGACACAGGCTTACAGGCCCACAGGAATGAAAAGCTTACACCAGAGACAGCAAGAAAAACTAACACCAGAGATAACCAGATGGCAAAAGGCAAGCAAAAGAGCCTTACCAACAGAAACCAAGGCTAAATGGCCTCATCAGAACCTAGTTCTCCCACCACAGCAAGTCCTGGATACCCCAACACACCAGAAAAGCAAGATTTGGATTTACAATAACTTCTAAAGATGCTGATAGAGGACTTTAAGAAGAACATAAATAACTTCCTTAAAGAAATACAGGAGATTGCAGGTAAACAGGTACAAACCCTTAAAGAGGAAACACAAAAATCCCTTAAAGAATTACAGGAGAACACAAGTAAACATGAAGAAGCCCCTAAAGAGGAAATACAAAATTCCCTTAAATAATTACAGGAAAACAAAGCAAAACAAATGAAAGAATTGAATAAAACCATCCAGAATCTAAAAATGGAAGGAGAAACAATGAAGAAATCACAAAGGTAGACAATTCTAGAGATAGAAAACACAGGAAAGAGGTCAGAAGTTATAGATGTAAACATCACCAACAGAATTCAAGAGATAGAAGAGAGAAACTCAGGAGAAGAAGATAACATAGAAAACATTTACACTACAGTCAAAGAAGATGCAAAATGCCAAAAGCTCTTAACCCAAAACATCCAGAAAATCTAGGACACAGTGAGAAGACCAAACCTAAGGATAATAGGTATAGAAGAGAGTGAAGATTCCCAACTTAAATGGGCAGTAAATTTCTTCAACAAAATAATAGAAGAAAACTTCCCTAACCTAAAGAAAGAGATGCCCATAGACATACAAGAAGCCTAAAGAATTTCAAATAAATTGGACCAGAAAAGAAATTCCTCCTGTCATATAACAATCAAAATACCAAATGCACTAAATAAAGAAAGAATACTAAAAGCTGCAAGGGAAAAGGGTCAAGTAACATAAAGGCAGACCTATTAGAATTCCAGGAGACTTCTTGGCAGAGAATATGAATACCAGAAGATCCTGGCTGATGTCATATAAACACTAAGAGAACACAAATGCCAGTCCAGGCTACTATACCCAGCAAAACTCTCAATAACCATAGATGGAGAAACCAAGATATTCCATGACAAAAACAAATTTACACAATATCTTTCAACACATCTAGCTCTTCAAAGGAAAATAAATGAAAAACTCCAAAACAAGTAGGGAAACTAAACCCTAGAAAAAGCAATAAATAAATAAATAAATAATCTTCTTTTAATAAACCAAAGAGAAGATAAGCACAAAAGCCATAATTCTTCTACTAACAGAAAAATAACAGGAAGCAACAATCTTTTTTCCTTAATATCTATTAATATCAATGGACTCAATTCCCCAATAAAAAGACATAGACTAACAAACCTGATATTTAAATAGGACCTAGCATTTTGCTGCATACAGGAAACCCACCTCAGTGACAAAGACAGACACCATCTCAGAGTTAAAGGGTGGAAAACAATTTTCCAAGCAAGTGGTAACAAGAAACAAGCTGGAGTAACCATTCTAATATCGAATAAAATCAACTGTCAACCTGAATTTATCAAAAAAGATAAGGAGAGACACTTCATACACATCAAAGGTAAAATATACTAAGATGAACTCTCAATTCTGAACATCAATGCTCCAAATGCAATGGCATCCACATTCATAAAAGAAGCTTTACTGAAGCTCAAAGCACACATTGCACCTCACACAATAATAGTGGAAGACTTCAACACCCCACTCTCATCAATGGACAGATCATGGAAACAGAAAATGAATAGAGACACAATGAAACTAACAGAAGTTAGGAATCAAATGGATTTAACAGATATCTATAGAAAATTTTATCCTAAAACAAAAGGATATACCTTTATTTCAGCACCTCATGGTACCTTCTCCAAAACTGACCATATAATCAGTCACATAACAGGCCTCAAGAGATGCAAGAAGTTTGAAATTATCCCATGCATCCTATCAGATCACCATGGACTAAGGCTGGTCTTCAATAACAATGTAAACAAAAGAAAGCCCACATACACATGAAAGCTGAACAACATTGTAATCGATGATAACTTGGTCAAGGCAGAAAGAAAGAAAGAAATTAAAGACTTTTTAGAGTTTTATAAAAATGAAAACAGAACATACACAAATTTATGGGACACAATGAAAGCAGTGCAAAGATGAAAACTCATAGCTCTGAATGCCTCCAAAAAGAAACTGGAGAGTTCATATACTAGCAGTTTGACAGCACAACTGAAAGCTCTAGAACAAGAAGAAACGAATAGACTCAAGAGGTGTAGAAGGCAGGAAATAATTAAACTCAGGGCTGAAGTCAACCAAGTAGAAACAAAAAGAACTATACAAAGAATCAAGCAAACCAAGACCTGGTTCTTTCAGAAAATCAAGAAAATAGATAAACCCTTAGCCAGACTACCTAGAGGGCACAGAGACAGTATGTTAACTAACAAAATCAGATATGAAAAGGGAGACATAACAACAGAAACTGAGGAATTCTAAAAATCATTAGATCCTACTACAAAAGCCTATACTCAACAAAACTGCAAAATCTGGATAAAATGGACAATTTTCTAGACAGATACTAGGTACCAAAGTTAAATCAAGATCAGATAAATGATATAAATTGTACCATAACATCTAAAGAAATAGAAGGAGTCATTCAATAATAGTCTCCCAACCAATAAAAGCCCAGGGCCAGATGGATTTAGTACTAATATTCTTCAAAGTATCATCAAAATAGAAACAGAAGGAACACTGCCTAATTCATTCTATGAAGCCACAATTACTCTAAGATTCAAACCACACAAAGACCCAACAAAGAAAGAGAACTTCAGACCAATTTCCTTTATGAATATCTATGCAAAAATACTCAGTAAAATTCTCACAAATTGAATCCTAGAACACATCAAAACGACCATGATCAAGTAGGTTTCATATCAGGGAAGCAGGGATGGTTCAATATATGTAAATCCATCAATGTAATGCACTATAACACACACACATATACATACACACACACACACACACACACACACACACAACCACACGATCATTTCTTTAGATGCTGAGAAAGTATTTGACAAAATCCAACACCCCTTCATGATAAAAGTCTTGGAAAGTTCAGGAATTCAAGGCCCATACCTAAACATAGTAAAAGCAATATACAGCAAAACAATAGCCAGCTTCAAATTAAATGGAGGGAAACTTGAAGCAAACCCACTAAAATCAGGGACTACACAATGCTGTATACTCTCTCCCTATCTATTCCATACAGTACTCGAAGTCCTAGCCAGAGGAATTAGACAACAAAAGAAAGTCAGAGGGATACAAATTGGAAAGGAAGAAGTCAAAATATCACTATTTGAAGATGATATGATAGTATACTTAAGTGACCCCAAAAATTCCACCAGAGAATTCCTAAACCTGATAAACAACTTCAGCAAAGTGGCTGGATACAAAATTAACTCAAGCAAATCAGTGGCCTTCCTCTATTCAAAGGATAAACAGGCTGAGAAAGAAATTAGGGAAACAACGCCTTTCACAGTAGACACAAATAATATAAAATACCTTGGTGTGACTCTAATTAAGCAAGTGAATGATCTATACGACAAGAACTTCAAGTCTATGAAGAAAGAAATTGCAGAAGATCTCCCATGCTCATGGATTGATAGGATTAATATAGGAAGAATGGCCATTATGCTGAACGAAATCTACAGATTCAATGCAATGCTCATCAAAATTCCAATTCAATTAGTCATAATCAGAAAGAGTAATTTGCAAATTCATCTGGAATAACAAAACAAAACAAGATAATGAAAACTATTCTCAACAATAAAAGAACTTCTCAAGGAAACACCATCCCTGACCTCAAGCTGTACTACAGAGCAATTATGATAAAAACTGCATGGTATTCATACAATGACAGGCAGATAGATCAATGAAATTGAATTGAAGTCCCAGAAATGAACCTATACACCTATGGTCACTTGATTCTTTTTTTTTTTATTAGATATTTTCTTTATTTACATGTAAATTTCTCCTTTCCCAGTTTCCCCTCCAAAAAACAAACAAACACATAAAGAAACAAAAAAAACAAGAACAAATCCCTGTTGCCTCCACCCTCCCCATGCCTGCCACCCCACCCTCTCCCACTTATTGACCCTGGCATTCCCCTACACTGGGGCACAGAACCTTCACAAGGCCGAGGTCCTCTCCTCTTATTGATGATCGAATTTGCAATCCTCTACTATATACATGCTGCCAGAACAATCAGTCCCACCACTTGATTGTTGACAAAGGAGCTAAATCCATCCAGTGGAAAAAAGACAGCATTTTCAACAAATGGTGCTGGCTCAACTAGTGGTTAGCATGTAGAAGAATGCTCATTAGTCCATTCTTATCTCCTTGTTCAAAGCTCAAGTCCAAGTGGATCAAGGACCTACACATAAAGCCAGATACACTGAATCTAATAGAAAAGAAAGTAGGGAGGAGCCTTGAGCACATGGGCACAGGAGAACAATTCCTGAACAAAACACCAATGGCTTGTGCTGTAAGATCAAGAATTAACAAATGGGACCTCATAAAATTGCAATGCTTTGTAAGGCAAAGGACACTGTCAATAGGACAAAATGGCAACCAACAGAGTGGGAAAAGATCTTTATCAACCCTTTATCCGATAGAGGGCTAATATGCAATATACACAAAGAACTCAAGAAGTTAGACTCCAGAGAATCAAGTAAATAGGGTACAGAGCTAAACAAAGAATTCTCAACTGAGGAATACTGAATGGCTGAGAAGCACCTAAAGAAATATTCAACATGCTTAGTCATCAGGGAAATGCAAATTAAAACAACCCTGAGATTCCACCTCACACCAGCCAGAGTGGCTAGGATCAAAAACTCACATGAAAGCAAATACTGGGGAGGTTGTGAAGAAAGAACATTCATCCATTGCTGGTGGGATTGCAAGCTGGTACAACCACTCTGGGATTCACTTTGGCAGTTCTTCAGAATATTGGACATAGTACTACCTGAGTACCCAAGCTATACCACTTCTGGGAATATACCCAGAAAATGCTCTAACATATAATAAGGACACATATTCCACTATGTTCAGAGCAACCTTATTTATAGCAGCCAGAACCTGGAATGAACCCAGATATCATTCAACAGAGAAATGGATATAGAAAATGTGGCACATTTACACAATAGAGTACTACTAAGCTATTAAAAATGATGCATTTGTGAAGTTCTTAGGCAAATGTATGGAACTAGAAAATGTCATCTTGAGTGAGGTAACCCAATTACAAAAGAACATACATGGCATTCACTCACTGATAAGAGGTTATTAGCCCAGAAGTTTGGAATACCCAAGATATAATTCACAGACCACATGAAGTTCAAGAAGAAGAAAGACCACACTGCGCATTTTTCGGTTCTTCTTAGAAGTGTGTGTGGGGGGGGTGTCAAAATACCCATGGTACGAAAGACAGAGACAAAATTTGGGGCAAAAACTGAAGGAAAGGTTATCCAGTGACTGTTTCACCTAAGGATTCATCTCATATACAGTTACCAAACCCAGATACTATTGTGGATGCCCACAAGTGCTTCCTGACAGAAGCCTGATATAGCTGTCTCCTGAGAGGCTCTGCCAGTGCCTTACTAATACAAATTGGATGCTTCCAACCATCCATTGAACTGAGCACAAAGTCCCCAGTGGAGGAGCTAGTGAAAGAATCCAAGGAGCTGAAGCGGGGTGAAGCTCCATTGTAGGAACAACAATATGAACCAACCAGTACACTCAGAGCTCCCAGGAACTAAACCACCAACCAAAGAGTACACATGAAGGGACCCATGTCTCCAGCTGCATATGTAGCAGAGGATGGCCTTGTAGGACATCAATGAGAGGAGAGGCCCTTGGTCTCATGGATGCTTGATGTCCCAGTGTAGGGGAATGCCAGTACAGGGAAGTGAGAATGGGTGGGTTAGTGAGCATGGTCAGGAGGGATGGTATGGGACGTGTTTCTGAGGGGATACATTTTGTAATGTAAATAAAGGAAACACCTAATAAAAAAATAAATACAATTAAACACATGCAGGAAATGAATTAAATGGTCCACGATATGAAATGGAAATAGAAGTAGTAAAGAAAATACAAATACAGGCAAACCTGGAGATGGAAACCTATAAAAGAGAACAGGAACTAGAAACACAAGCATCACCAACAGAGTACAAGACATGGAGAGAGAATTTCAGCCGTAGTAGATACCATAGAAGAAATTGATGCATTGGTCAAAGAAAATGCCAAGTGTAAAAAGTTCTTAACCCAAAACATCCAGGAAATTTGGGGCACTGTGAAAACACCAAATGTAAGAATAGAAGAGGTGATGATTCCCAGTTCAAAGTACCAGAAAACATCTTTAACAAAATCATAGAAAATTTTTCTTAACTTAAAGAAAGAGATGGCCATAAATGTACAAGAAGCTTACAGAACACCAAAAAGACTGGACAAGAAAAAAAAATCCTTCTACCACAAAATAATCAAACCACTAAATGTACATAACAAATAAAGAATACTAAAACCTAAAAGGGAAAAAGGCCAAGTAACAAATAAAGGCTGACCTATCAGAATTATACCTGATTTCTCAATAAAAAGTCTAAAAGCCAGAAGATCCTGCAAAGATGTCACACAGACTCTTAGAAAACACAGATGCCAGCATAACTACTATACCCAGCAAAACTTTCAACATAGATGGAAAAAACCCAAGATATTCCATGACAAAACCAAATGTAAACAATATCTTTCTTCTAAGATATTGAACCCTACAGAGGACACTAGAAGGAAAACTCAAATAAAAGGACAGT
>JADRCD010021988.1:0-11362 GCA_019843815.1 Montemys delectorum
GATAACTCCAGCCTGTGTCAAGTTGACACACAAAACTAGCCAGTACAGATAGACACTCTAATATTTAACAAAGTAGACTTCAAGCCAAAGTTATTTAAAAGAATTGGGAAAGGACACTATATTCATCAAAGGAAAAAATCCACGATATGATATTGCAATTCTTAACATCTGTAGTGGCTATTCCTAGTTGTCAACTTAACTATATCTGAAATGAACTACAATCCGGAATTGGAAGGCTCACCTGTGATCCTGGTCTTGAGACTGGGAGATACAAGTTTCTGACCTGGATCTTGACATGGAGATTTTGAGGCATAGTGGCTATGAATCCCAGGAGACTCGGCAAAGGCATCTCTTTGTTCAAGGTCATCTGGGGCAAAGTAAGTCCTGGATCCAGGTATGTTGGTATATACTTTTAATCTGGGCCACACCTTCTGCTAGAGACCTATATAAGGACATTGGAAGAAGGGAGATTCTCTTCTTTGCCTACTTGCCTTGTGAGGCTGAGCAACTGCTAGATCTTTGGACTTTCATTCACAGCTGTTGCTGACCATTGTAGGAGAGTTGGACTACAAACTGTAAGTCATCAACAAATTTCCTTACTTTACAGAGACTACCCATAAGTTCTGTGACTCTAGAGAACCTGACTAGTACAAAATTTATGCTCTGAATGCAAGGACACATACATTTGTAAAAGAAACATTATGAAAGCTTAAATCACACATCAACAATCACATATTGATAGTGGGGGACTTCAATAATCTGTTCTTAGCAATGGACTGATCATCTAAACAAAACATCAACATAGAAATTCTGCAACTAACAGATGTTATAAAATAAATGGACCTAATAAATATCTATAGAACAGTTCATTCTAACAAAATCTATCTTCTTCTCAGCACCTCACAGAACTTCCTGCAAAGTTGACCACATATTCAAACAGACACAAAGCAAGTTCAACAGGTATAAGTAAATTGAAATAACCTCTTGAATCCTATTAGATCACCATGGATTTAAGCTGGATTTCAAAAACACAAAGACTACAAACTCACAGAACATGAAAAACTCTACTGAATGACTGCTGGATTAAGTCAGAAATTTAAAAAGTAATTAAAGAGTTCCTAGAATTCAAGTTCCTTAGAAAATGAATGTACAAAATACCCAAACTTATGGGACACAAAGGAAGCTGTGCTAAGATGAATGCTCACAGCACTAAGTACTTACATGAAAAAAATAGAGAGAGATCTCCTATTAGCAACATAACAGCACCCATGAAGCTCTAGAACAAAAAGCCAAGTACATCCAGGAGGATGAGACAGCAGGAAATAATCAAAATGGGGGCTGAAATCAATAAAATCAGAACATAGAGAACAATACAAAGAACCAATGAAAAAAGAGTTGGTTCTTTGGAAAAAATCAAAAAGATAAAGAAACTCTTATCCAAACTAACTAGAAGACAGACTATTTAAATAAACAAAAATCAGAAACAAAAGTGGGGGCATAGCAGCAGACACTGAGAAAAATCTAAAAAAAAAAATCATTAGGTCCTACTTAGAAAATCTGTTTCAGGATTTTTGATCATACTTTGAACCTTGAGATTGTGTTTTTTTACTATTAACATACTATATATAGTTATAGTTTGGCTCAGCCCTTAGAACACACCTTAAATCCCTCTGGTTGGAATACAGACAGGCCTTTAGTGCAAACTTTTAATCCCAAACAATTATGGTAAATTTAGTTTGTAGAAAGAAGCACCAATGTTTGAAAGTGATATCTAATTGTGTGGTAGAAAAAGTGATGAATCAGAGAAACATATGACAGAATAGGATATGTTCAACTGTCACAAGAAGAGACAGGAAAGGGAAGCTACTTAAAAGAGAGCAGTGCAGACTAAAAGAAAGGAGGCAGTTTTACCTGGAGAATTTTACAGAGACAGGTTGAAGAGAGAATAAGCTAGACACAGGTGAAGATAGTTTTAGGCCAAGCAGAGCAAAAAGTCAGTGGCCAAGAGAGAAGCCAGATTGGGTCAGTCAACATGTAGAGGAGTTTTGAGACAGAACAGCTGAGTTGACCAGTCAGCCAGAGTTCAGAAAGAGCTAGAAAGAATGAGCTTATTAAGCAGCAAGTCTCAGAGGCTAAAACAATGTAGGCCTAGATGAGATTGTACAGAAGCTAGAAGCTGCCCAGACTAGGCATAGGTTAGGGAATGGAGGCAGTAATCCTCAGAGATGACAATTACATCAGAAGTTTAAAAGTTACATTTATGCTCTCTGCCCCTTCCCTGCAAGCAGAGAACTTAACTTCAAGGAGTGCTCTAACCCAGGGACTCAGGTGAGATCTGCCATGTTCTCTCCAGTGACTTTTTAAGGCAGGATCGGCCGGGAGGCACAGGTCTCACAAGTAGCAGGGCAGCCTGGTCAGGATCCTCTCTACCTCTGTATACACCTAGGAGGGACAACAGATCCACAGCCCTCTCTGTACCTTCCCTCAAGTGGAGATCCTGTCTCCAGGGTGTGCTCTGATCCCAGGACTCAGGACAGACAACTGATCCACAGCCATCTGCTCCCAGGTTTTACCGGAGGAGAGCTGATCTCCCAGAAGTGCTGACACAGGCTTACAGACCCACAGGAAGAACAAGCTCTAGTCAGAGACAGCAAGACCATCGAACACAGATCAAGAGATGGCGAAAGGCAAACACAAGAATCTTACCAACAGAAACCAAGACTACTTGGCTTCATCAGAAATTAATATTCCTACGACAGTAAGTCCTGGATATCCCAAAACACAGGAAAAGCAAGGTTCGGATCTAAAATCATATCTCATGATGGTGCTAGAGGAATTTTAGAAGGACATGAATAACTCCCTTAAAGAAATACAGGAGAACACAGGTAAAGAGGTACAAGCCCTTAAAGAGGAAACAAAAAAATCCCTTAAAAAATTATAGGAGATCACGAGTAAACAAGTAGAAGCCTTTAAAGAGGAAGCACAAAAATTCCTTAAAGAATTACAGGAAAGCACTAACAAACAGATAAAAGAATTGAGCAAAACCATATGGGACCTAAAATGGAAGTAGAAACAGTTAAGAAATCACAAAGAGAGACAACTCTGGAGTTAGAAATCTTAGGAAAGAAGTCACGAAACACAGATGCAAGCATCAACAACAGAATATAAGAGATAGAAGAGAGAATCTCAGGGGGAGAAGATACCATAGACAACATTGACAGAACAGTCAAAGAAAATGCAAAATGCAAAAATTTTCTAACCCAAAACTTCCAGGAAATCCAGGACATAATAAGAAGACCAAACCTAAGGATAATAGGTATAGAAGAGAGTGAAGACCTCCAACTTAAAGGACCAGTAAATATCTTCAACAAAATTATAGAAGAAAACTTCCCTAACCTAAAGAAAGAGATGTCCATGAACATACAAGAAGCCTACAGAGCACCAAATAGACTGGACCAGAAAAGAAATTCCTCCTACCACATAATAGTCAAAACACCAAATGCACAAAACAAAGAAAGAATACTAAAAGCAGTAAGGGAAAAAGGTCAAGTAACATATAAAGGCAGGCCTATCAGAATTACACCAGACTTCTCACCAGAGACTATGAAAGCTAGAAGATCCTGGGCAGATGTCATACAGACCCTACGAGAACACAAATGCCAGCCCAGACTACTATACCCAGCAAAACCCTCAATCACCATAGATGGAGAAACCAAAGTATTCCATGACAAAACCAAATTCACACAATATGTTTCCACAAATCCAGCCCTTCAAAGGGTAATAAATGGAAAATTCCAATACAAGGAGGGGAACTACATCTCTGAAAAAGCAAAACTGTAATCTTCCAACAAAACTAAAAGAAGATAGCCACATGAATGGAATTCCAACTCTAACAACAAAAATAATAGGAAGCAACAATTACTTTTCCTTAATATTTATTAATATCAATGGACTCAAGCCCAAATAAAAAGACAGACTATCAGATTGGGTACATAAACAGAACCCAATATTTTGTTACATACAGGAAACTCACCTCAGTGACAAAGACAGACACTACCTCAGAATAAAAGGCTGGGAAACAATTCTCCAAGCCAATGGTCCCAAGAAAAAAAAGGAGAAGTAGCCATTCTAATATCAAAGAAAATCGACTTTCAACCTAAAGAGATCAAAAAAGATAAGGAGGTTTACTTCATATTCATCAAAGGTATGATCTACCAAGATGAACTCTCAATTCTGAACCTCTATGCTCCAAATGCAAGGGCATCTACATTCATAAAAGAAACTTTACTAAAGCTCAAAGCACACAATAATAGTTGGAGATTTCAGCACACACTCTCTGCAATGGACAGATCATGGAAACAGAAACTAAACAAAGACACAGTGAGACTAACAGAAGTTATGAAACAGGTAGATTTAACAGATATCTATAGAACTTTTTATCCTAAAATAAAAGGATATATCTTCTTCTCAGCACCTCGTGGTACCTTCTCCAAAATTGACCATATAATTTGTCACAAATCAGACCTTAACAAATACAAGAATATTGAAATAATTCCTGGTATCCTACTATATAACCATGGACTAAGGTGGCTCCTCAATATCAACATAAACAATAGAATGTCCACATACAAGTTGAAGCGTAACAACACTCTACTCAGTGATAACTTCGTCAAGGAAGAAATAAAGAAAGAAATTAAAGACTTTCTAGAGTTTAATGAAAATGAAGCCACAACATACTTAAACTTATCGGACACAATGAAAGCAGTCCTAAGATGAAAACTAGTAGCTTTAAGTACCTTCAAAAAGAAACCGGAGAGAGTATAAACCAGCAATTTGACAGCACATCTCAAAGCTCTAGAACAAAAAGAAGAAATTCACCCAAGAGGAGTTAAAGGCAGGAAATAATCAAACTCAGGGTTGAAATGAACCAAATAGAAACAAAAAGAACTATACAAAGAATCAACCAAACCAAGGAGCTGGTTCTTTGATAAAATCAACAAAATAGATAAACCCTTAGCCAGACTAACTAGAGGGCACAGAGACAGTATCCTAATTAACAAGATCAGAAATGAAAAGAGAGAAATAACAACAGACACTGAGGAAATCCAAAAAATCATGAGATCCTACTACAAAAGCCTATACTCAATAAAACTGGAAAACCTGGATGAAATGGACAATTTTCTAGACAGATAACAGGTACCAAAATTAAATCAAGATCAGATCAATGATCTAAACAGTACCATATCTGCTAATGAAATAGAAACAGTCAATAATAGTCTCCCAACAAAAAAAAGCCCAGGACCAGATGGGTTTAGTGCAGAGTTTTATCAAACCTTCAAGGAAGACCTAATACCAATACTCCTCAAACTATCCCACAAAAATAGAAACAGAAGTTACTCTACCCAATTCATTCTATGAAGCCAAAATTCTCTTATATCTAAACCACACAAAAACCTAACAAAGAAAGGAAACTTCAGACCAATTTCCCTTATGAATATTGAGGCAAAAATACTCAATAAAATTCTTGCAAACTGAATCAAAGAACACATCAAAACAATCATCCACCATGATCAAGTAGGCTTCATCCTAGGGATGCAGGAATGTTTCAATATACGGAAATCCATCAACATAATTCACTATATAAACCAACTCAAAAAATAAAACCATATGATCATCTCATTAGATGCTGAGAAAGCATTTGACAAAATCCAACATCCTTCATGATAAAAGTCTTGGAAAGATCAGGAATTCAAGGCCCATACCTAAACATAGTAAAGCAATATACAGTAAACCAGTAGCCAACATCATATTAAATGGAGAGAAACTTGAATCAATCCCACTAAAATCAGGGACTAGACAAGGCTACCCACTCTCTCCCTACCTATTCAGTATTGTACTTGAAGTCCTAGCCAGAGCAATTAGACAACAAAAGGAGATCAAAGGGATATGAATTGGAAATGAAGAAGCCAAATTATCACTATTTGCTGATGATATGATAGTATACTTAAGTGACCCCAAAAATTTCACCAGAGAGCTTCTAAACCTGATAAACAACTTCAACAAAGTAGCTGGATATAAAATTTACTCAAGCAAACCAGTGGTCTTCCTCTACAGAAAGAATAAACATATGGAGAAAGAAATTAGGGAAATAACACCCTTCACAACAGTTACAAATAACATAAAATACCTCAGTGTAACTCTAACTAAGCAAGTAAAAGTTTGACAAGTTTGACAAAAAGTTTGACAAGAACTTCAAGTCTCTGAAGAAGGAAATTGAAGAAAATCTCAGAAGATGGAACAATCTCCCATGCTCTTGGATTGGCAGGATTAATATAGTAAAAATGGCCATCTGGACTAAACCAATCTACAGATTCAATGCAATCCCCATCAAATTTCCAACTTAATTCTTCACAGGCTTAGAAAGAGCAATTTCCAAATTCATCTGGTATAACAAAATCCCAGGATAGCTAAAACTATTCTCAACAATAAAGTAACCTCTGGTGGAATCACCATCCCAGACTTTAATCTGTACTACAGAGCAATTGTCATAAAAACTGCATGGTATTGGTACAGTGACAGGCAAGTAGATCAATGGAACAGAATTGAAGACCCAAAAATGAACCAACACACATATGGTCACTTGATCTTTGACAAAGGAGCTAAAACCATACAGTGAAAAAAAGACAGCATTTTCAACAAATGGTGCTGGCTCAATGGCAGTTAGCATGTAGAGGAATGCAAATCGAACCATTCCTATCTCCTTGTACAAAGCTCACGTCCAAGTGAATCAGGGACCTCCACATCAAACCAGATACACTGAAACTAATAGAAAAGAAAGTGGGGAAGAGCCTCGAGTACATGGGCACAGAGAAAATTTCCTGAACAGAACACCAATCGCGTATGCTTTAAGATCAAGAATTGACAAATGGGACCTCTTAAAGTTGCAAAGGTTCTGTAAGGCAAAAGACACTGTCAATAGGACAAAACAGCAACCATCAAATTGGAGAAAGATCTTTACCAATCCTATATCTGATAGAGGGCTAATATCCAATGTATACAAGAACTCAAGAAGTTAAACTCCAGATAATCAAATAACCCTATTAAAAATGGGGTACAGAGCTAAACAAAGAATTCTCAACTGATGAATACTGAATGGCTGAGAAGCACTTAAAGAAATGCTCAACATCCTTAGTCATCAGGGAAATGCAAGTCAAAATAACCCTGAGATTTCACCTCACACCAGTCAGAATGCCTAGGATAAAAAATTCAGGTGAAAGCAGATGCTGGAGAGCGTGTGGAGAAATAGGAACACTCCTTCATTACTGTGGGATTGCAAGCTGGTACAACCACTCTGGGAATCACTTTGGCAGTTCCTCTGGAAAAACATAGTACTACCAGAGGACCCAGCCATACCACTCCTGGGCACATACCTAGAAGATGCTGCAGCATGTAATAAGGGCACATGCTCCACCATGTTGATAGCAGCCTTATTTATAATAGCCAGAAACTGGAAACAACCCAGATGTCTTTCAACAGGGGAATGGATACAGAAAATGTGGTACATCTACACAATGGAGTACTACTGAACTATTAAACACAGTGAATTTATGAAATTCTTAAGGAAATGGATGAATCTGGAGAATATCATCCTGAGTGAGGTATCCCAATCACAAAAGAACACACATGGTATGTACTCTCTGATAAGTGGTTATTAGCCCAGAAGTTCGGAATACACAAAGTATAATCCACAAACTACAAGAAACTCAAGAAGAAGGAAGACTAAAATGTGGACACTTCATTCCTCCTTAAAAGGGGGAACAAAATACCCATGGAAGGACTTTCAGAGACTAACTATGGAGCAGAGAGTGAAGGAAGGTCTATCCTGCCTGATAGAGCTGTCTCCTGAGAGGCTCTGACAGTACTTGACTAATACAGAAGTAGAGGCTCACAGCCATCCATTGAACTGAGTACAGGGTCCCCAAACTATAAGAAATTCAAGAAGAAGGAAGACCAAAGTGTGACACTTCATTCCTTCTTAAAAGGGGGTACAAAATACCCATGTAAGGAGTTGTAGAGACTAACTATGGAGCAGAGACTAAAGGAAGGACAATTCAGAGGCTGCTCCACCTGGGAATCCTTCCCATATCCAGAATAATCAAATCCAGACACTATTGTGGATGGAAAGAAATGCTGGATAACAGGAGCCTGATATAGCTGTTTCCTGAGAGGCTCTGACAGTACCCGACTAATATAGAAGTAGAGGCTCACAGCCATCCATTGGACTGAGTACAGGGTTCTCAATGAAGGAGCTAGAGAAAGGATCCAAGGAGCTGAAGGGTTTGTAGTCCTTTAG
The DNA here is from genome assembly GCA_019843815.1 of Montemys delectorum. Classification (NCBI taxonomy): domain Eukaryota; kingdom Metazoa; phylum Chordata; class Mammalia; order Rodentia; family Muridae; genus Montemys; species Montemys delectorum. The sequence goes on from JADRCD010021988.1 coordinate 8,354, forward strand.
GACAAACAACAATATGAACTAACTAGTACCCTCAGAGCTCCCAGGGACTAAACCACCAACCAAAGAGTACACATGGTGGGACTGATGGCTCCAGCAGCATATGCATAGCAGAGGATGCCCAAGTCTGTCACTAATGGGAGGAGAGGCCTTTGGCCCTGTGAAGGTTCTATGCCTCAATGTAGGAGAATGCCAGGGCCAGTAAGCAGGAGGGGATGAGGTGGTGAGCAGGGGGAGGGCGGCGGGAACAGGGATTTGCCTTAATTATTTTATTTTATTTTCCTTTTCTTTTCTATTTTTTTGAAGGGGAACCTAGGAAATGAGATATTGTAAATAAAGAAAACATCTAATAAAAATAAAAAAATAAATATGATATTCATAGTTAGAATATCATCTGGTTCAATATTAATCAAGGCTGCATGCACAGAGATAGTCTTGCCAGTTCCTGCACAAGCAATTGCTGTTCCCATTCCCATTCAATATGCTCTGCCTTTCTTCTAACCCTGTAGAGCATTTTTATAATCATCTGTACATATGGTATGTGATTTCTATGCAAATATATGAATTATGAGCTGTATTTAAGTTTTTTTCTCTGAGTGAGACATAATTGTAATATGCCTTATATTATAATATGCCAAAACTATTTAATTTTAGTAAAAACATATGCTGGACCAGGGTCAGTCTTAATTTATACAGGTAGTCCCATAATAGCTATAATTTCTAATAAACATGTAACTACAGAATCGGCCATTTCAAAACTTAAAGCAGTTGCCATTGACATCCTGAACATATATCCATGGTATATTGCACGTACTTTAATTTTCCAAGCTCAGCAAAAAGAGACACATTCATTTGCCAAATTCCACTACTTTAAGTACCTTTTAGGTTACTTCCTGGTCATAATGGAATGAGTTTATACAAAGAACAAGAACGTCATTTACTTATACTTTCCTTGACTTTCGCAAAGTGATAGAAAAATCCCCTTCTAAACTTTTGCTATTAACATGGATTTTTATGAATCTGTGATACTTCTAGCACATTTCCTATTAATATCTGATCAATTTCAACATTACCTTATGCTAGAGGGACTGATAGACACGTATGAGATCTAATATGTATAAGAACCATATGGGATCTTATATACAATGGATAATTTTTATTTCTGATTACTTGTTTTATTTGAATAAGTAGTGAAGTTAATTATCAATCATCTGGAGTAAGTTTAGCAGTTTCAATATGTAAAACAACTCTCTATGCAACATTGATCATCTGTAAGTATATTAAGAAATCCAGCTTGGGCATAATGGGAGAACACTGGGTGTAGCCCAGGGATAAGAGCGCTTACCTGTGTTCAATTTCCAGAATTAAAAAAAAAAGTTGAGCATTTTCTCTCCTGTGACTTCCTAAGGCAGGACCAGTCGGGAGGCACAGGTCTCACAAGTCAAGCAGGGGAGCTGCAGGCCAACAAGGACAGGATCCTCTCAGCTTCTGAGTGACAGAGGTGGATCAGCGACCTTCTCTGCCCCTACCCTGCCTCCAGGGAGTGCTTTAACCCAGAGACTCAGGAGAGATCCACAATTTTCTCTCCGGTGACTTTCCAAGGTGGGACCAGCTGGGAGGCACAGGCCCCAGGAGTCACAGGGGAGTCACAGGGCAGCAGGGACAGGACAAGCTCTAGTCAGAGACACCAAGAACATCTCACACCAGAGATCAAGAGATGGCGAAAGGCAAACACATGAATCCTATCAACAGAAACCAAGACTGCTTGGCTTCATCAGAACCTAGTACTATCCACCGCAGCAAGTCCTGGATATCCCAAAACACCGGAAAAGCAAGATTTGGATCTAAAATCATATTTCACAATGCTGATAGAGGAATTTAAGAAGGACATGAATAACTCCCTTAAAGAAATACAGGAGAAAACAGGTAAAGAGCTACAAGCTCTTAAAGAGGAAACTAAAAAATCCCATAAAGAATTACAGGAGACCACAAGTAAACAAGTAGAAGTACTTAAAGAGCAAACTCAAAAATCCCTTAAGGAATTCCAGGAAAACACAAACAAACAGGTGAAGGAATTGTGTAAAACCATCAAGGACCTAAAAATGGAAGTAGAAACAATAAAGAAATCACAAAAAGAGACAACTCTGGAGTTAGAAATCTTAGGAAAGAAGTCAGGAAACATAGATGCAAGCATCACCAACAGAATACAAGAGATAGAAGAGAGAATCTCAGGGGCAGAAGATAACATAGACAACATTGACAGAACAGTCAAAGAAAATGCAAAATGCAAAAAGACCCTAACCCAAAACATGCAGGAAATCCAGGACACAATGAGAAGACCAAACCTAAGGATAATAGGTATAAATAGAGTGAAGACCTCCAACTTAAAGGGCCAGTAAATATCTTCAACAAAATTATAGAAGAAAACTTCCCTAACCTAAAGAAAGAGATGCCAATGAACATACAAGAAGCCTATAGAACTCCAAATAGACTGGACCAGAAAAGAAATTCCTCCTGCCACATAATAGTCAAAACACCAAATGCACAAAACAAAGAAAGAATACTAAAAGCAGTAAGGAAAAAAGGTCAAGTAACATACAAAGGCAGGCCTATCAGAATTACATCAGACTTCTCACCAGAGACTATGAAAGCTAGAAGATCCTGGGCAGATGCCATACCGATCCTACAAGAACACAAGTGCCAGCACAGGCTACTATATCCAGCAAAATTCTCAATTACCATAGATGGAGAAAACAAGATATTCCATGATAAAACAAAATTTATACAATATCTTTCCACAAATCCAGCCCTACAAAGGATAATAGATGGAAAACATCAACATAAGGTGCAAAACTACACCCCAGAAGAAGCAAGAAGGTAATCTTTTAACAAATCCACACAAACCTAGTTCCACCTCTTACAACAAAAACAACAGGAAATAACAATTACTTTTTCTTAATATCTAAATATGAAAATTGATATTACCAACATATCCTAATCGATTGAAATCCA
>JADRCD010021998.1:0-10536 GCA_019843815.1 Montemys delectorum
TTCTTCTTCTTCTTCTTCTTCTTTTCTCTCTCTCTCTCTCTCTCTCTCTCTCTCTCTCTCTCTCTCTCTCTCTCTCTCTCTCTCTCTTCCTCTCTCCTGCCCCTAGGGCTCATCCCATCAACCAGGATTGGGTTGAGCCAGGATTGAGAACACCAGAATTCCTATTCCTGGTGTTCTCCCTTATCCATGACTCCAACATCTGCTGTCCTCTGACAGCCTAGACTCTGTGCTGTCACTGAATATGATGGACATAGGCTCTTTGTTCCCTCTGACCTGGTCCTGGGCCCCATCTCCAATGGCTGGCTACAGCAGGCTTCTGAAGCATGGCCTCTGCTCTGGCCACCTTTGTGCAATGCCCTCCGGGGACTCTGTGGCCTTGACTGTACTCGCTAATTCCCTATTAAGGCGTGTGCAGGTCTGTGAGACGGAGTCCAGTGGCCTTTCTGCTCCTTCCTCCTACCACCTAGCTTTGTCCAACTGGAGTCCAGCCAGGCAATGTGGCCTTCACACCCCACATTCCTGCCCTGTGTGGAACTGTATGTACTGGTTCCTTGTAGAGATGCCTCCCCCACCCCACCCTGCTCTCTGGCTAACTCTGGGTGCCTAACTCCTTTGTGATCCTGCCTGGCTGCCGCCTTCTCCTGCTCCAGTGCACACCAAGACATTCTGCTGTGTCTGTGCTGAGCATATCCACGTGGCTGCCTGTCCACTCTGGCTTGTAGTCTGCCTACCTTATCCCCCGGGCCTGCAGAGGCCTGATGTTCAGTCAACACTCAGAGGTGCCTGAAACAGGGAGGCCATGGGGCAATGACTAAAGGGCCAGCCACTTGATGTCAGCCAAAGACGGAGTCCTACTCGTGGCAGAGCTGAGGAGGTAGCTACCTCACACTTCTCCAGGGGCCTTTCCCAGAGCCCCACAGAATCCTGGCTTCTTTCAGGCCCTCCGAGGTGTCGGCTGCTTTCCTGCCTCCAAGCTTTTGCGCCGATCCCCAGGCCCCTCTCCCCACCAACAGAAAGACAGTTGACTGATGTCTGTGACAAGCCTCACACACGCTTTAGGCCTGCATTGTTCCTGCGCTGGCTGTGGGAGGTAACTGGAGGGAGAAAAGAGCCATACAGATTTCATGGTTGCTGTGTGAGCTTATTATTGGGAACAGGGTTCCTTCCTCATAGGCAGTTCTCTGGGGTCTGCCCAGAGAATGCTCAGACGATGTTCAGCCTGTCGTCCACCCGGTGAGGCTTCGAGAGCTGCGCGGTAGCATTTGACTGTGGAGTGAAGGTGGATTGACCATTTGAGGACGAGGCTGCCTGGTTGCTGCGCCACGGTTGGGTCACCAGCTGCTGCCGCTGGTGGTGTGGGTCTTTATACGGCAGCTGTGGTGCCTTCTCAGGCAGTGTGTGAGGAATCAAACTGTCGACCTCAGGGACGCCAGCTGTCCTGAAAAGATGTGCCAGGAGGAGGCGCTGCTGCGCAGCACTCGGAGCTTCCCGGAGGAGGACAGTGTGGTCGCCAGAATGTAGGGGTTTCCTGCCACGGGCTGGTAAGGAGCTAGGCTCTGCATTAAAGGGGTCCAGAGAGAGAGAAATCTGAGGGTGGGGAGAGAGAAAAGAGAAAGAGGGCGGGAGAGAGGGAGAGAGAGAGGAGAGAGGAGAGAGAGAGAGGAGAGAGAGAGAGAGAGAGAGAGAGAGAGAGAGAGACAGACAGACAGACAGACAGACAGACAGACAGACAGACAGACAGCCTTCTTGGGAGCTGTATCCTTGCTTCGGGATCACTTGCAGTTTGTAGCCTGGCTCTGCCAGGAGGCACCCATCTTGTGGGTGGGTGGTCAGACTACACCAGGCTTTCAGGTGGGAGGTCAAACAAATTCACCAATCAATGCCACTCAATGGTGATGATTGTGAGACTCATGGGCTGCTCCACTCCAAGCCCCAAATGCTCCTTCAGGCCAGGACTCAAGAAGGGAAGTGACTTCCCCGAAAGCTCCTAATTCCCACTCCTCTGCACAAATGCCAGGACTCCCCTGCCTCAGTTTCTTTATCATCCATAGCACAGGATTAACATGCCAACTGTGTCACACCCAAAAATGCCAGTGCAGGATCCTGGAACTCCTGGACTGTCTTCCGTACCAGGTTCTGAGGGCCGAGGACTGCCTGTCGCCCCACTGACTTTCCCCTCAGTTGATGGACACAGTGGGCACAGGCTGGGAGTCTGAAAGTGAAGGGTACCTGTGTAAGAGGCTGACAAGGGCCACAGCTGCTAGAAACCTCACTGGGAAGCCAAGTGAAATATGTAGGGGCATAAATGAGAGGCAGTTGGTTGTCCTCCGTGTGCTGGAGACGTCGCTGCGTGCTCACCCATGGCTATCCGAAGAGCAGAGGCTAGCAGTGTGCAGAAAGAAAATCTGAAGGCAGATGGGCAGGCTGTGGGGAGAGGCTGTAGCGTGTGGAAAGACGGTGGGTGTGGGGCAATGGTACTGAGCAGTAGCCTGGGAGCCGGTGGAGGTCAGCAGTTCTTTGCTCCCTGGTGGGTCGGGATGCTGATGGGCTGGAGCCTCACAGCAGAGGACCAGGTGGCAGCGCCACGAACTGAGATGGTCACGTGGAAGATGGCATCTACAGATCAGTGCCAGTCTTCGGGGAGGATGGTTGCTGCTGTGCGTGGACAGACAACTACGTCACCCACGTGACAAGAACACAGGCTCCTCTCAAAACAGTGTTTGCTCTCAGGAGACCTGGTAGATCTACTACCTCAGTCGACTCTCACCCCAGGGCACACGTACTACAATCTCAGCCAATAATCTCCAACTATCCTCTGAGGGAAGAGGTCAAGCCTAGGGTCATAGGGCAAGACACCAAGAACCCATTTTGTTTCCAATCGATGCAAGACTTGGGTGTGTCTGGTACTTCTGAAGCCATTTACACACCTACTAAAAAAGGCCCAGAACTTGATCCTAGAGCTTCTCCTACACCCTCAACCATTTTACCTTTCTTTTTTCTAAACTTTGAGATAGAGTCTAGGTCTAGCTAAGGGGTGAAGAGTAACAATGTAACAATGACCTGCTCTTCCTGATTCCCCTTCTGAACAGCTGAAAGTAAAGGCCTGTGCCACCAGCCCTACAGGACCCAATGTCCTCAGCATCCAAGTCTGAGATCGCTCTGGGTTTTGGAGCATACCCACTACCCACCAATTTCTGCCCCAGGGTCAGTGTAATCACCGCACAGGCAAATAGCCCATGTTGAAGAAGAGCAAATTCAAAGAATTCCAAAATAACTTTCTCTGATCCCGTAACAAGTGGGGTGGGGTGGGGGAGGGTAAAGAATAAAATTCTAAAACAACATGGATTTTTTTCCCCCTACAAAACACGCCAGCAAAATGGGCCCAGTGAGAAGAATCAGGAGAAGCAGACTCAGAAGGAGCTCAGGTGCACACAGGGTGGGAAGGGGCAAGTGAGGGGGTGAATGGGTCACTCCAGAGCCTTGCTGGATCTCTGGGCTGTGCCATCAGGCTCCTGCTCAGCTTCCTGGCCCGTAAATCCCACCATTCCTGCAGCCTCCGCTAATGCTCGTGCTCAGAATTAGAAGCCTGCCTGCCCACCCTACCGAACCTGGTTCTTAGTCTGTAGAATGAGATTATCTCTAAAAAATCTAGCAAGGCAGGCTCCTGGCTCATAATAAATGCTCAGTAAAGGGAAGGTGGGGCCTGGTTCTGAAGCACCACATTGAGATGGTAAGACACCCAGCCTCAGTGGTGATGGTTTATTTACAAAGCCAGTGTGTACTGGGTACCTTCAGGTCATTCAGGAACCCCTGCTCCCTGTGCCCAGGCTTGCAGCAAGCTACAGGAGCAATAATGAGGTCCAAATGGGGACACAGTAGGAATCCCCCTGCAGCTACTTTTGTGATTACCACCCCCCCACACACACGCACACACACACACAGCCTCACAAGGCAGATTTCCCAACCTAGGAGAATAAGGTGGGGTAGATGGGGTAGGATGGTGAATTTCTGGGCGTGGCATTGGGTGGCTGAATGTGGCACAATCCTCTCCCTTCTGCTGCTTTTTAATGAGAAAGGCAGGCACAGACATGAGGAGGGAGACACCAAGGTGGAAGACCGTGCCATCACCAGGCACTGATGAAGGCGTGGAGGGGAGAGACGGTTCTTTCTGTGAGCCTCTGTTGGGGAAAGGAGGATCCCTCTTCATTGGTGGTCTCAGTACAAGACCTCTTCCCACCCCAGGAGGGACAAACAATGAAGGTCTGAGAGCTGAGCACTCACTGGGCCAGCTGTGGTCCCAGGGCAGGAGGCCTGAGCTGTGGGGACCTCCTTTCTGGTTCCCCTTGTCCCTCGATCCCTCGATAACCAGGAGGTGCTGGAGTACGACACCCCAGAAGTCCCCGCTGCCTTCACTCCTGTGCCTTCCCAGGCTGGCAGCAACAGGTTAGGGGTCACTCCCATGAGCTCCCCAGCACAGAGGAGGAAAGCACGGGGCTGGTGCGTAGCCTCTCTTCGGGGCTTCTGTAGTATGGTACAAATCCTGAGGCACCAAGAACACGGTGCCTGGCGAGAAGGGGATCCCGGTCGTCATCACACACGAGCCCTCCCAGGAAGCAGCAGCAGGCTGGCGAGGGTGAAAACCCAGAGATGAGGTCTGGCCCTGCCAGGGGAGACTGGGTGAGGAAAAATAGGATGTAAGCTAGATTCAGGTCCAGATGCCAAGATGGAACCTGGCCTATAACTCTACAGGGGTGATATCAAGGAGGTGGGCAGGACCTAAGTTCTACCAAGTGGGGAGCCCTTGGTAACGTTGCTTCCTCATCTGGGGGCCACTGTGGGAAAGTCTGATCCTGACCTTTGAACTCAGTACTTATCTCTGCAGTCCGTAGACCCCATGCCCAGTGGTGTGATTGCTGGTAGGGCTTGCTCATGAGATTAGAGGGCACAGGTCTGGGTCAGAAGCCAGGCTTGGCATCTGCCAGCTGGGTGATCTAAGCTGTATTCCTTTGATTTTTTTTTTCTAGGAGATGTGTCTCACTAGCCCTGTCTCATGATCACTAGGATTAAATGAAATGGCTCACATCTAGTGTCTGGGTGTCAAATTTGTCTAACCAATTTCAAGAAGTAACCAGATGTTTCTAGGGGCTCGGCTCTGGCTTCAGACTTTTCCTTGAATTCTTGTATGTAATTCTTTATCTACAGAACCATTTTGCTGCAAGGGGAGGGGGAGCTGATACACAGTTGGATGGTCCCTCCTGGTCTCTGTGCCTCTAGCTACTGAGCCGTGAGGGACCTGGCCAAGGTCTCATTGGGGTATAGGCAAGACCAGAGTCTTGGTGTTGCCTGCCCTCCTGTGGCTTCTTCAAACTCACAAGGCATCCGTCTCTGGTTGTCACTTGGTGGTAGCTGTCTTGTGTCTCACTTCCTGGAAAGGGGTCTCTGGAGCCCAGACACCAGCTGCAGCTTTGTGGGGTGGTGGCACTGGTGAGGTGCTCTTCCTGGGAGCGGTAGTATGGGAAGAAGCCACTGGGTGGCGCTGAGTCCTCGAAGAACAGACCCCCTCTGCTGCTCCAGCCAGCTTCGTGGCCTAGGCCAACTTCAGCCAGCTGGGCCAGCTCCTCCATAGCCAAGGGCTGCTCATATGTACAGAAGGGTAGGTACTCTGAGCCCACCTTGGAGACGCTGGGGGAGCCAAGAGGCTCCCTGTCCTGTAGAGTGGTAGCATGCAGTTGTTGAGACAGGTGTTCTGGGTCCTCCCCGAACAGGAGGCTCAGAGAGATCAAGGCACTGGGCTCAGCCTCTTGGCTCTTCTGCATTGTCTAAGAAGAGAGGACTCCATTGGCTGGTGCTGCCTGCTTCTTCTTAGTCCTGTCTATATTTGAGAGGCTTATAGAGCCCACACCTGATCAGGGTTCCCCTCTGGGAGAAGCCTAGCAGTACTCCTAACTATACTCCTAAACCTGGGCTCTCTAACCTCATCTCACTCCTCACCCTGCTGGCTCTGTTCAGCATACCCTGGGGAACACCCCGTCACACTGCGCTTGACCCTGCCTGAGCATCTGCGGCCCTCACTCCTCCAGTCTTCCTAGCTTTCCTGACTGTCTGACTGTAACTGATATTACTTCTTTCTCTCAGAAATGCTTTTTTTTTTTCACCTACCTGCTTTCTTTGCCTATTCTGCACCTGAGGTGGTCACGCCCCTGACACTTTTCCAAGAAAGACAAATCCAAAAAACAAAAGGACCCAAGAAATTGTTCCTTATTCTATCCTCCTGATCTCTGACTCCCCTAACTCTGTTAGGTGCACACAGGCCTTTGAATGGCCTTTTCTGAGCAGGTTCTGGGCACACACCATTGTGCTTACCTGAACCCTCCCTTTCCTGGGTAATGGCTGCATACGCTTCCTGGTCAGAGTGGCTTCCTTTACTTCCTGGGTTAGTCACATCACCTTACTAGCTGACCCCTCCCAACCGAGGACTCTTATCCTTTGATGTGCCCTCTGCCACGAAGCACTTGTTTTGGTTTGGTTACCTTGCGTGCCGCTGACTATGGATTTTACCTATCTAGTCGACTTCCATTTCCACAGGATCTAGAAAAGCCCTGGTGCCCAGTGGTCAACAAAGAGTGGAATGAGGAAGGAAGGGCAGAAAGTCTGGAAGGAAGATGATGAAGACACAAAGACGGGGCTGTACAGATGGCTCAGGGTTAGGAAAAACACTGGCTGCTCTTCTGCCAGTGTTCAGGATCCAGAGCCAAGTCCCAGCACCTATATGGTGGCTCACAGCCATTTGTAACTCCATTTCTGGGAGGGTACGATGCCTTCTTCTGACCTCCACAAGCATCAGGCAGGCATGTTAGTGGTGCAGAGACACATGCAGACAAAACACCCATACACATGAGAGAGGGGGAGGGAGAGAGGGAGAGAGGGGGAGGGGGAGAGAGGGGGAGGGGGAGGGGGAGGGGGAGGGTGAGAATGAGAGATTAAGAGAATGAGGATGCCCACAGGCTCACCCAGGGTTGGTTGGGCAAACAAGCCATGTCTGATGCAGAGGCCGAGAAGATAAATGAGGGATTCCTTCTTGCCCAGGCAGAAACAGAGGCCTGGGTTCCCATGTCCATCACTGCCCATTTGGACCATTTCCAGAGGCCCCCAGCTGCTCCTCCTTATAGACTCTGGGCTTCAGGGCAAAGTTTATTATGGTCTGGCCTCTGGCTTTCTTGACTCCTCTAGGGGTCTCAGCTCTTGAATTAGTGATAGCCCCTAAGTCCCCAAATGTCACCTAACTCCTGGGAAAGTGCTGGCCATGGACTGACAGTGCCAGGAAGTGAGGGAGGGACCAGAGCATCCATCTGACACTGAAGAATGCCCCCTGCTCTTAATCCACAGGGATGGACTCGCCTCTCCTGGTTCGTAGTGATGGGGAAGCAGGCTGAGCGACTGTGCTATCTGTCCCTCTGAAGCCTGTGCTCTACATTGTCCGTGTGTATAGGACATGTTCCCTGTCCTCAGCCCTGGCACGGTGACTAGGCCCTTCCTTAGTTGTATGACCTTGGCAGATGCAACCCTGTCTAGATGAGTTTTACTGGCTTAGGGCATGCCTTCGATCTAGGGCTGGGAAACTTGGACACAGATACTCAGGGTGCAGGCCCTGTGATGATCTCCTGTGCAGAATCTGGAGTGACAACTTTTCCCCTGGAGCCCCAAGAAAGAACTAACTCTGTTGACACCTTGACATCAGGCTTCAGGCCTCCAACACTGGTGGGAAGGAACCATTAAAACCCACCAGGATTGCAAGGCGGCTGTGGCAACCGTAGGAACCTAACAAGTATCAGAAGGCTGGATGGCTCCCTGTTGAGTTGGAGGGCCCTACTGGTACTTTCTAAGGGAGTCCCCTAAGGAAGTCCCCTATGGGAGTCCCCAGGAAGTCGCCCCTATGGCGACTTGCCCTGTGCTTTATCCTTTCTGTCATTGAGCGGGTGCTGACCAGGACTGACTGTTCTGGGGGTTAGAGAGGGATCCACACTTTTGTCTTTCCTCCTGGGGCTCTGGCTCCTCTTTACCTGCTAGGCCTGGGTTGAAAGGGGCCAGTTGTGACGGCTCCAACTCCCCAGAGGGCTTCAGAGGAGATGGCCCACGGGCTAGACTGCTCACACTCACCTGCACTTGCCACTTAAGAGTCCCCGGCTGGAGCTGGCTGGAGCCCCAAGTGCTGACACTAAACCTAAAACTCAGACTAGAACTGGAAGGTCAGAGCCTTTCTCTCTCTCCTGCGAGCCTCCTCCCCTGCCTCCTCTTCACCAGGCAACCCCTCCTGCCTCCTGAAAGAAGATTCCACCATGAAGTCACAAGGCCTGATGCCAGGCAAGAAAGCCAGATGGCTCCGTTGCCATGGAGACCTCTGCCCTACATCCAGCAGCACCTGTGCTCCTCACCTGCCTTCTAATTCAGCTTAATCCAGATGGCCCCAAGAGAGCAGGGAAACAAAGACTGGAAACATCTGCAGTCAGACCAGCTCTTTTCTCTGGGGCCAGTGACTCACCAGAGACCTGTGCCCAGAGACCACAGAGTGACCCACCCTGGGGTGGGCAAGACAAAGGTTTCCACAGTCCTGTCCAATGACCGCAGGGCACTCAGAGGGGTCCCCGCACTGCACGGATTTCTACTCCTCTGATGCCTCAGTCTCTTAGTCTCCTGAGGCCATGGCTGAGGCCCTCCGCCATGCCGTGCCTCTTCCTAAGTCACCTGTAAAGGGAGCAGGTCTCAGGATTGATTGCACAATGTTTGTTCCCTGTCACAGAGCCACCCTCCCTGTTCCTGTAGCAAACCTAGTGTTCCCGCTCAGCGGGAAGTGACTAGGCTTGTTGACCTCTTTCTAGAAGTCTGCAGCCATGTGGGGCCACACTAATGTGTGCTCCGGGCTCCTCTCTGCAAGCTTTTGAGTCAGAAGGGGACCACTGCTGTGTCGTTTCAGGGAGGGGATGGAGCATAGAGAGGAGATAGAATGCTTTGGAGTTTTCCAAAGCCTTGGAGCATGAGACAGGAGCCTGGGAACTCCAAGGTTTGTAGGACCTTGGGCTTTCCCTGGGTGTGACCAGTGGGGCTCTCTAGGGCACAGGCATGGCTCACCTAGACTGCACCCTACACTCACTCTGATGGCTCTACTGCTGGCTCATTGCATGATCTTTTTAAAACAAAAAACAAAAACAAAAACAAAAAAAAGACCTGACTCTCTAATCTTGGTAGAATTCATTTTTCCTCCATAAATGGATATAGTCCTTGATTTTATAACTGGGATGGCCAACTGACTCAATATCATTTATAAATATTTCTCTCCAAAATTGATTTGAAATACAAACATAACCCAAATGATTAACTTTTAAAGCTCAAATCAGTTGCTAGGTTTTTTTTATTGTTGTTGTTGTTTGATTTTTGTTTTTTGTTTTTTGTTTTTAATATCCATCTCTTTGCCTCTCTTGGTATAAGTAACATATCGTTTGGACTTTTTTCAGACTTATTTACCTTTAGTTCATGTTATATAGTCAACATTAAGCCTAATATCATTAGCAAATCAATATGTCCAATGGAGCAGTCAAGTCCTGCCTTTAGTATGCTCAGACCCAAGAAGCTACTGTTTGGTTTCCTACCTGCGGTGAGTAGATGTTTGTTCCTGTCTCCGCAGGAATAATGTCACACACACCTCCCCCCCCTTCCCTCCTTCCATCTTTCCTCACCATCTCCAGGAACCCAGCCACCTGCCATCACCACACAGAGCTTTACCCTGTCTAGAACATTATGTAATTGTACCAAATAGATTAGTCTATTGGCTTCTCTTCCTCACACACTGCTCCTGACTGTGATCCTGTTACTGTGTGAGCCACTGGGCCCCACTTCGACTGGTGGCGCTGCCCCTGGCTTAGATATATCACTGTCCCACTGTGAATTGTATTTCTTTGTTCTGACGAAATCTTTATCTTTGTTTTCAGTAGTTCATGTTGTGCCTTTTTCTTCAATCATTTCCCCAACTCTATTTCTCCTCTTATCTTGGAAATCTAACAACAAACACATCATTAAATCCTAAAAATATTTTCCCACTTGTCCTCTGAGGCTCATTTCTATCTCCCAGGCTGCAGCATATTTATTGACACCCCATCCATGCACCCCTTTCTCTAGCTGTTGATTCTCCCACTGGATCATGCAGGGGAAATTTTAAATTCAGGCTTTTATATATTGCAATACAGCACTTCTGCTTGTTCTTTTTAAAGGTGTCTCTAAAGTTCTTTGTGGACATACGGCTCCTTGTTCCTCTTCTGTACACCTCTCTGGATCTGAAGGAGCATGTGCTCACCCCAGCCTCTTTGAAGTCTTTGTCTGGTAATCCAGCAGCCATGACTCACCTTGGGATTTGAATGTATTCTTTTCCCTTGAGAACTGGCTACATTTTCCGGGCTCTTTGCATGCTGGGTAGATTTGGATTATTTTAGAGGTGGGAAATGTCATTGTGTGTAGATGTTGGGTTCTACCCATAATCCTTTTTTT
>JADRCD010022037.1:0-14752 GCA_019843815.1 Montemys delectorum
TGATAAAATAGTGACATAGTGTCCTATGATAAAAGTAAGGGGAAAAGACACAACAGATTTATATCCTTGAGAACTAGAAAAGTAGGTTAGAGATACAAGAGAGAATTTAAAATAAATGGTTGTATAATGATTTAAAAGTTGAAAAATCCTAATGATTAAATGAAAGGTATTAACATAAGACTGGTTGATTTCCTAAGCACAAAAGTAAGAAGACCAATTAGAAAGGAAACTTAAAATAATTTAATGTTAACTATGGGGTAATAAGAGAACAGGTAAATGGCACATGGAATATACAACCATGTAGAATGCACCACAGCTAGAGGTGTTAAGGGAGAAAGGAATGAGAAAGTTTAGAAGCTGTCTAAGAGGGCTAAAAAAAGGAATAACTAGAGAGCACAGAGGGATGCAATATGGAAAAGATGGTGCCCTGTATTTTCAAAAATAATAAAGGAATTCAGTGAGCATGCAGCTCAGAAAGTAAACAAGAAACCTGTCTGCCAACACTTCCAAATGAAACTAGAAATTTACCAGGAAGAAAATATATATCACAAAATAGAGCCAACAGGGATGGTGAGGCTGAGGAAGAGTTGGAGGTCAATTGAAAAGTAGATCACCTATGCAGAATAACAGAGACCAACTAGATTTCATAGCAAAAAAAAATAATAATTTGAGGACAAAAGAGATAGCAATAATACTTCCAAAGGGCTAAGGAAGGGAAACAAAGAGTATGAGCACAGTAAACATATATTTAAGCAATGTTTCAGTGAGGATTTCCATTGTTGTGAAGAGACACAATGACCAAGAGATGTCTTATAGAGAACAGCAGTTGATTAGGGCCGGCTTACAGCTTCAGAAATTCAGTCTAGTATCTTCATGGCAGGAAGCATGGCAGCATGCAGTGTTGGAGAAGAAGCCAAGAGTTCTACTTTTGATCTGAAGGCAAATAGGAGAAGACTGGCTTCCAGGCAGTTAGGAGGAAGGTCTCAAAGCCAACCCCCAAAGTGACACACTTTCTCCAAAATGGCCACATCTACTCTAACAAGGCCACACTTCCTAATAATGCCTCTCCCTGGGCCAAGCATATTCAATCCACCACAAGCAGACACTGAATTTAATGCTCATATATACTCTGGCAAAACAAACAAACAGACAAACCAAAGCCATAAAATGCAGGCATTAGAAAAAGGAAACTTTAGAAAGAAAGCATGAGGCTTGAAACAATAAATGATAATGAAATTTACAAAGGTATGAAAGAAGCATAGACTAACAATAGCTGATTTAATTTCACATAATAAATAGATTGTGGCTTGAAGAATATACATCATCTTCTTTCTTATGATCCTGTAGTAGTAAGATACTTAAAAGTATGATGTTTTGGGTGAATAGGTAGGTGTCTTGCTGAGATGATTAGTTAAAATGAATTCTTTTTTGATGGAGCAAGTCTATATCATCCATGTTATGTACTACTCTATGTTCTTTCTGAAGCTCTTTGGGTTCCATATTTTCCTCAATCCCTTTAAAGTTTATGTAGATTTCAGACTGAAATTTGTCATTATGAAATGAGAAGTAACATTAATAAATAAATTAGCATATGTCAATGCTGCTGAGAACACAGGGTAACTGAAATGCACATGCATTGTCAGTGGAAAGAGTCAGGTCCTCTGGAAGAACAGTTGTCTGTCTCTTATAAAAATGAACACATTAACTTCCTACAAATGACACAGTGTGCATCTGATCATTTATCCAAGAGAAATGGAAACCCTTTTAACACAAAGTTGTATGCAAATGTGCATAAAAGGTTATTTCTTAGGACCTTAGATTAAAGCAACAAGTTCTGTCAGCAGAAATTTCTGATGCATATTGTGCTATGTTTACATGATGGGATACCACTCAGCAACAAGGGACTTCTGCCATCAGCTCAGAGGAATCACAAGGGCAGGATACTGAAGAAGAGAGAGAGAGAACAGAGAGAGAGACAGACAGAGAGACAGAGAGACAGAGAGACAGAGACAGAGAATTAAAAGATTGCATGTGTTCTGATTTAGTTCATATGAAAATCTCAGTATGTGTGATGGCTATCATTGGTTGTCAACTTAACTGCATCTGGAATTAGATAACAACCAAAAGTGGAGGGCAGATCTATGAGGGATTTTTTTTTGTTGTTTAATTTCAACTGGAAAGATCTATTACTAATCTGGATCTTCAGTAAAAGATTCTTTTAATCTAGAGCTTTTGAGTTGGGAAACCCACCTCTAGTCTGGGCCACACCTGCTGGAATCCTTTTTAAGAATGTGGAAGAAGGTAGCCCTTTCTGTGTGCCTGCTTGCTTTTGCCTTGATAGCAAGCATCCACTCCTTTGCTGGCATTAGAGCCTACTTCTTCAGGATTCCATCCCCCACTGAAGACCAACTGAGACACTCAACCTTGTCGACTAAACAACTACTGGATTCCTGTACTTTCTTTTTGTAGTTAGCTATTCTTGGAATAGCTGTATCACAGCTTGTAATTAATTCTAAAAAATTATATATAATAGATAATTAATAGCCATAATAATATATATATTTATATTTATTATCTATTTACTTTACAATATAGAAACACACACACACACAAAAAAAAAACAGTAGAGCTAAAAAAGTCCTGTATAATAAAACAACTATAAGAGGTAAAACCATCCCTGTTCACAAATTGTAATATAGAGCTAGAAAAACAAAAACATCATGGTATTGGCACAAAAAAGACACAGCAAAACATTGAATTGAAGACACAAATGTAAGTCCACACATATATGGGCACCTAATTTTTTATAAAGAAGCCATAAATACACAGTGGAGAAAAAGACAGCATTTTCAACAAATAGTAGTTGTCAAATTGGATGGCAGTATAAGGAAGAATCCAAATAGTTATCACGCTGCACAGAACTCAACTCCAAATGGATTAAAGACCTCAACATAAAACCAGCTAGACTGGAACTGACAGAAGAGAAAGTAAGGAATATCATTGAACTCATTGGCACAGATGACTTTCTGAACAGAAATAACATCCTTAGCATAGGCACTAAGATTAATCATTAATAAGTGGGACCTCATGAAACTGAAAAGCATCTCTATGGAAAAGGACACTGTCATTCAGACAAGGTGGCATTTTACAGAATGAGAGAAGATTTTGCACATCTGATACAGGGCTAACATCCAAAATATATAAGTAACTGAAAAAAAAACAATATTAGACATCAAGGAAACAATCCAATTAATATATTGGGTCCAGATCTAAACAGAATTCTCAAAAGAGGAAACTCAAATGGCTAAGAAACAGTTAAAGAAATATTCAACATCTGTAACCATCAGGGAGATGCAAATCAAAACTACTTTGAGGTTTCATCTTACACCTGTCAGAATGGCTAAGATCAATAAAACAGATAACGGCTCATGCTAGCAATGATGTGGATTAATGGGAACACTCATACACAGCTGGTGTCACTACAAACTTGTACAACCACTATGGAAATCAGTGTGGTAGTTAGTTGCTCAGGAATGTAGGAATCATCTAATCCAAGATCTAACTATACCATTTTTGGACATATACTCCAAGGACAATCCATCCTACGACAAGGACACTTGATCAACTATGTTCATTATAGCTTTATTCATAGCAGCCCGAAGTTGGAAACAACAATTAAGTGAAAAAATTATCAACAGATAAATGGATAAATAAAATATGATATATTTATGCAATAAGATTTTACATAGGACATTAAAACTAAAATAATGAAATACATAGGTAAATGTATTGAAGCAGAAAAAAAAATCATCCTGGGTGATGTAACTCAGACCTAGAGAGACACATGTAGTATGTATTTACTTATATATGGATATTAGTTTTTAAATCAGTGATAACCAAGCTATAATCCAAAGAACTACAAATGTTTAGTATAAAGAAAGAGACTAGGGTAGAGAGATAGATCTTCCTAGGATAGGTAAACAGAATAGATAGCTGTAGATGGATGGGGAGTCTGGAACAGGAAGATCAAATTGGATGGGGGAGGAAAGGGGGCATAAAGGAGAAAAGACAGGTAGATGTAGATAAAATTAAGGGCCATTTGAGTTGTAGTATGGAAACCTAATACAGTAGGACCTTTCTATTATATACAAAGGTTTTCTAAATGAAATTGCCAAACTAAGAAGATACAGAACCACAGTTGGCCTACTCTTATCACCAAATGAAGTGCCCAGCATGGAGACTGAGTTATATCTAATTGAGTTTCTATGGGAACTCTCAAGCAACCCAGGATGTTTCCAAGACTATATGTTGCTCTTTACAAGTTGATGGCAAGGACCATTGCTGAAGACAACACCTACAGGATTCACTGAACATGAAGTAATCAAGTTGGAACCTACATAGAGCCTTTATTCCTACATGTTAATCAGTGCCTTTTGTAGAGCAAGGGTTTTTCTGGATGCTACCAAGGAAAGACATTAACACCAACCCATCAAAAATCCTCTGGTCTAAAATGGTGTTCTGTTTAGATATGGTGTTTAGATATGCTAGAGCAATGGTCCAACAAAGCTTGCAGAAATAACCAACCAATATCTGATTTGATTTAAGGCCCATTCCATGAGATGGTACCCATACCTGACATTGTTTCAGTGACCAAGATTATGAAACTAGATATCCCAAGAACCTAGAATAATACCAAATTCTACAGTTCTACTAAGAGTGTAGCAATGAGTTTGTTATATTTATAGGTCAGTGTCTTGCTCATCCATCTTCATAGAAACTTCCTCCTGCAGCAGATTGGAACAATTACAGAGACCCACATCCAGACATTAAGCAGAGTAAGCGACATTGGTACTGTAAGTAATAAATGGAGTATCTCTATTAAATCCCTCCCCTCAGTACTCAGAAAACTGTGTGGAAGAAGAGGTAGAAAGTGTAAGAGGCAGAGGTCATGGAGGACACCAAAGAACCAGGCCCTCTAAATCAAGAGGATTGATACACATATGCACTCAGAGACTGAGGCAGTATGCCCAGAACCTGCACTGATCTACATCAGATAGAGTCCTAAAGATAAAAGAAGATGACACATGCTCCTATTCCTAATCTAGAAGCTAGCTCCAATTGATAACAATTTGAAAATGAAAATTTAGTTTCCTCCAATGGGTTCTCATTGGGGAAATGACTCTTAAGGGTAGGCTGCATGTCCAGCAATAGATGGGCAACAGGAAACAAACTCAAAGAAATTTCAAAGGGTCTTTGTTTCCTGTGGTTTGGCTAGGGCGTTTAAAAAAGTTTACCTTTTCTATTTTATATACATTATATATACTATATTGTATATATTATATATATATATTTATATGTATGTATGTATGTATGTATGCATGTATGTATATGTGTATAATCCAGGTCATTTGCATGTATATTATTGCTTCCAGTTTAATGTTTTTGTGGAATTCCTGAGCATGCAAATGAGTGGGTCTTTATGTCTATATCTATTGCATGTGCCTTTCTTAGGCTCTTTTCCCTTTGTTTGTATTTGTCCAATTCCAGTGTATTAGGCTTTGATTATCTTACTTTATGTTACTATTATCTCTGTTCTTTTTTCTAATGAGAGACAGAAAGGGGGTGAATCCTGATTGAGGGGAGGTAGACAGGAAGTGGGAATGGTAGAAAGAGGGGAAAACATAATCAACTTAGGTTATATGAGAGACAAATCTATTTTACATAAAATGGAAAAGTAAAGAAAAGTAAAACCGTATGCACTAAGAGCCTGTAGGCTCTGAACGAAGCCAGCCTATTCACTAGTACTTATATGAATGACTTTGGTTAAGGAAGTCTCTGCTTGCCAATTATATGACTAAACCCCTTCTTAGGAGGAAGGGAACCACTATTACCCTAATGCAGAGAAAGAAATTACAGACACAGTAGCCACACACAGACTAGAATATATTATTGTCGCCTACTTCTTTAATGGGAAAAAAAAGAGCATGTCATTAGTGTCAAGTAGATGCTAGGGAAAGTTCTCTTTAGAAAAATGACTCAGTACAATAATGTGACTTGGTGGTTATCTTTGCAAGAAAACAGAATTTGACTTAATCTGATTCCTCTGTGAAAACTTCAGGAAAATAGTTTATTCCACAACCCATATGCAGAACTCCCTGAAGACAACTCCCCCCACACATAGGCTAAGATTTGATTTGGAAGTTCACACTGTAGCTATAAATACAAAGAGGGCCTTTCTCCTTATGTAAAAAAGAATCCAACATTGTTTCTCAGTTTACCACCTCCAAAAAATGAGACTTCTTATTGTGACTATTAAAAATAATTCTCTTTTTTTTAATTTCTTTTATTTGATGTGTTTCTCAAAGTAACTTTATTAAGATATAATTATTGTATCATAGAATTCATATACATAAAGTATGTAGTTCAGTGGTTTCCAGTTTATTCACAAATATGTACAACTATAATTATAGGTACTTATAATTTTAGAAATATTGAATTTTCCCACAAAGAAGCTATGCAGCCTTTTACCCAATCATTGCACATTTTCTTCTCTACTCCAAGCAATCATCAATCTCTCAGTCTCTAGGAATGGCATGTATTTTATGTTTTCATAAGAATGAGATCGTATAATATGGAAATCTTTGTAACTGGCTTCTTTCACTTACCAAAATTTGACAATTCTATTCACATTGTTGTATACATTCTTTCACTGACTGAAGAATAATTCATCATATGGATATATTACCTATTGCTTTTCTATTCATTTCCTGTTGGACATATGTACATTGTGAATAAAGCTGCTATAAGCTTTCATATATAGAAGGCTTATATGAGTCTATTTTAAAAGTATATTTTAGGTTTATAATTTGGAATGGAATTATTGGGTCATATGGTTTTGTTTTCCAAAGCATCCTCAGTATTTCATATTTCCACCACCAAACATTCCCATCCATCTGCATCCTTCCCAAATCTTGTTATCTAGCCATTATATTAGGACTTTTGGTTGTTATCCTATTAGGTGTACAGTATTTGTACTTTAAGGATGCTAGACATCTTTTCATGCTTCTTGGACATGTATGTGTGAGTTTTTGATATAATATTTCTTCAGAGCCTTTAACCTATTTTTAACTAGAATTTTGTCTTAAATATTTTTAGTGACCATTTAATTGATCAGACATGATTTATAATTAAATTAGTATTCTTTGGGATATCTTTTTACTGTATTGATGTTTACCTTTTAAGCACATTTAAATATTTTTCATTAGGTACATTTTTTTCTGATTTTGCTTATGCTTTCTTTAGTGCTATAGCTAAGAATTTGCTAAATATAAGATCATAAAGATGTTTATATGGTATAATCTTCTAAACACTATATAAACCTTGCATGCTTAAAGTTGTTGACCAATTTTACTTTTTAAATGTGCAACATGATACAAGCATTTATATTCATGGTTTTTAAAATTGTATTTGTATATTTAGTGTGTGTGTGTGTGCCTGTCTGTCTGTCTGTACATATGTGGAGAATGTATATATAGATCAGAGAACATCTTGTGGGAGGCAATTCTTTCCTTCCACTGTATGGGTCCTGGGTATCAAAGTCAGATTGTCAGGTTTGGTGGTATGTGACTTCACCTGGTGAACCATCTCTCTGGCTCCAGAGTCATGTTTTGCCATGTAGACCTATAGTCCCAGAGTTATTTATTGTAAACTTCATACTTCAGATGTTCATGGAACCCTTTAAAAAAACTTATCTGGCTATACAGAAGGCCCTGGATTAACAATAATTTGGATTCACTTTTCTTGCTTTATAAGGGATTGATCATCATTTAGCTCTATCTTAAGTTTAGAAACTCCAGGATTTATGAAAGGTCAATTATGATTTTAAATTTTACAAAGATTTCTTATTATACAACTCCATAGTAAGTCATGTAACATTTATATGTTTGTGGTATGTAGATTAATTAGATTAATTTATAGATTCCATATTCATACATATTCTTTTTGGGGGTCATGTATGTGTATGTGTGTGCATATATACATGCTTACACATATGTTGGTACAGGTTTGTTTGTAATTGCATTCATTTGTGTTTGGGGCAAGATTGATGTTTGACACCTTATTTGATTAACTCCATCATATGTATTTGAGGCAAGGTCTTTCAAATGAAACAAGAGTTTTCCTTTTTTTTAAAAAAAATCTTTCTTTATATTAAAAATAGGTTATTCCCTCATACACTACATCCCTACCACAATTTCTCCCCTCCTACTCCTTCAAGCTTTCTCTGCCACCTCCCTTCTCCCTTAGATCCACTTCTCCTCAATCTCCCATCAAAAAAGAACAGGCCTCCAAGAGCCAACAACCAAACAACAAAACAAAGCAAACACAAAAAGATAAGGCAAAAAGTAACAAGGCAACCCAACAGAAGGAAAGGTGCCCCAAGAGCAGACAAAGGAATCAGACAACCAACCATGCACATAGCTAGGAACACATGTAATCAAATAATGCATCCAACATCAACCTTGCCACCAAACACAAGCACGTGAATTCAATTGCCAACAAACCTGTACCAACACATGTATAAGCATGTGTATACGTACACATGTACACATACATGATGCCAAATGAGAATATGTATAACACCAAGCTAACAGCCACAACATATACAGAAGACCTGGTGTAGACCCCTGCAGGCCCCATGTTTACAGGTTCAGTCTATGTGAACCCATATGCACCCTCCTTATTTGATTCAATGGACCATCTTTTCCTGGTGTCCTCCATTCTTTATGATCCCTACAATCTTTCTACTCCCCCTTCTTTCTCGGAACTCCATAAACTCTGAGGGAAGAGACTCGATGGAGATCTCTAATTTTAGACTGTCTGTCCACATGATATCTGTCTATGGGTCTCTGCATCTGCTCCCATCTGTTACTGGAGGAAGCTTTTCCGGTAATGACTGGACAAGGTACTGTTATATGAGTACAGCAGAATTTCATTAGAAATAACTTCAGTGATTATTTCTTCAAATCGGTCATGTGAGACTCTACCCCTAGGTCTCTGGGCTATTTAGCCTCGGGTCTTTGACCATCCAACAAGTGTTTTGGTATGGGATCCCTCTTGTAGAGTAGGCCTCAACTTAATCAGATATTAGTTGTCACTTCCGTAAGTTCTGTGCCACTATTACCTAAGCACATCTTACAGGCAGGACAGATTGTAGGTCAAGGGCTTTGTGGCTGTATTGGTGTCCACAATGGGAGTATTACTCTTCTGCTAAAAAAAATAACCTTATGAAATTTCCAGGCAAATGGATGGAACTAGAAAAAAAATCACCCTGAATAAGCTAACCCAGACACAAAAAGACAAACATGGCATGGTATGTATTTACCTAAATGTGAGTATTAACTTTTAAGTAAATGATAATCATGCTGCTATCCACAGACCAAAAGAGGTAAAGAGGAGGACAAAATAAGAGTTTTTCCAGATAGCCAACTTGCTCGGTGAATACCCTCTTTTCTCCTACAAAACACCAGGATTACAAGGAGATTCCCAGTCCACCCAGGTTTTTGTGGTTACTAGGTTCTCATACTTGCAAGCAAGTGCTTTGCTTGCTGAGCTATATCCCTTTCTTCCAAAGGTCCTGAGTTCAATTCCCAGCAACCACATGGTAGCTCACAACCATCTGTAATGGGGTCTGACGCCCTCTTCTGGTGTGTCTGAAGACAGTGTACTCATATAAATAAAATAAATAAATCTTAAAAAAAGATTTAAAAGAATTATATTTTTACATATGTATTTTCTATCCTGTACTCTTCAGAACCCATTCATTAATTATAACATTCTTTAATAGTTTTAATGTAAACTGCAACATTTGTAAATTTGCAGACATATGACAAAAGTTTGACTTTTCCCTTTCTAATATCATTCTGTGATTTCTTCTTTGGGCAACTAATGTTTGTGGCTAGAACCTTCAGCACATTACTGAACACAAGTAATAAAAGCCGAAATGCTTGCCCTGCTGTTATCTGTAGGGAAGATATGTCTATTCCTTTACAATTGAATTAGTGTGGTAATCATGGGAGTTTTGAGGATACCATTTGTCCAACTGAGAGACTTTTATGTTTCTAGTTTTTTAAATTTACTTTATTAATCATGAAATACATTGAAATTCTCTAATGCTTTTTCTAAGACCATTCAGACTATCATCCAAGTTTCAATTTTGTTATACCTATATGGAATGATTCTTTTTATATATTAAATGGCCCTTTATTCCTGGGATAGAGTCCATCGTATCATAGTATATAATTCTTTTTATAAGTTGCTAAATTTGGTGTTGCTTGTGTTTTCTAAGAGTTTATTTGGTGCTCACTGTACCACATTTGTCCCTTCGTGCTTTGGGGAAACATTATTATTATAGCAAAGCACTTCTTAGCCTTTTTCATAATCTTGGTTTCATAGAGTAGAATTCTCAGTTCTGGGCCAAGTAGATAAACAGAACAATACATGATTTCCTCTGCTTCACTATGCTATTCTATTCATTATCTAAATTCAAAGCTGTTTTAAAAATATGTTTAGGAACAGAATTATTTTTAAGTTTACAATTTTTCCAAAGTTGATTATGCAGCAATTGTGCTTATTTACTATGAATTAAGCTTCATCCTTTTTTCCCATCTGCAGTGAAGGGATGAACTAGGTAGTTATCCTTTCTGAGTATATTGTCATAACAGCTAGAAGTAATGGAATTATTTTGTTACAATCAATTGGCATAAAATATGTTAAGGTGAGAATTTGGTCCATAGTGAAAATCTGTTGCTCCATCAGATTTAAAAAGTTTATTCCCTGTCCCTAAACATTGCTTCCTATTTTTCATTTATTTTGAAACATATTGTATATTATTACTCTTGGCCGATTCATTCTATCCCTTCAGTCTTCTGGGTAAATATGTATGGCATATCCTGCAGCTAACATGGTCCTTGGTCACTTTTTGGCATCTTCTCATTTGTGATGCTTGTAATGATGCCTGCCAAAAGAATGCAACTTGATTGAATTGGCAGTCAAGAGGTGACAGTTTGTTATTCAGAACAGAATTTTTCATGAACAGTAATAGTGCCAACTCTCTCAGATTGTGCTATCATTGTGCCAAGCTCTTATATTAACCATCTACAGTAATATTTTTGTTCCCTGAAATAAGTAAAAACTTCTTAGCCTGACACATAGGACTTCCCATACAATGGTCTTCCCAATCTATCCAAACCACTTACCACTGTTTTATAGTTTTTACTGTGCACTGTGTTTAGGCTTGCTTCCTCATTACCCTAGAGGAACACCAAGTTGTTCATTCCCTCCATCCTATGTGTTGTCTGTAAGTATAATTCTCCACCCTTTGTTCTACACTTGCAAATTCTTTGAGGTACAATTCAAATGTCTCTTGACCATGGATTTATGCTTCCCTAGGTCAGCCCAACCTGATCACCTTAGAACTACAGCCCAACTGTGACTCTAAATTTACTGTAATGACAGTTTCCATTTTATTTATTGTTTTGCTTTGTTTGCCACTCTCCTCCTACTTACATACAGAGGCTATTAACAGAGTAGTTCTTGTGTGTCAATGCCTCTTTGTACTCATTATAACACATGGTGAGCCCTCAGTCGACATTTATGATTGATTAAATGTCTATTCTAAGCTCCATTTCATTGCTTTAAATAACTGGAAGCACAGTAAAAGAGCTGAAGACCTATACTCTACTGAATTTTTCATTCTAAGTTAATAGTCAAGTGTTACTTGAGACAAGAAACTGTAAGGTTTTATACATCCCTTTCCCCCCTACCTGAATTTTTCTGATGCTACTACCTTTTTATTATAACTCTGTGATGTTGAAAGCAAATGTGACTTCTTTTTTATTATTAAATTATTTATTTACATTCCAAATGTTGCCCTCCTTCCCAAATTCCCCCTTCTAGGGTTTTTCACCCCATCTCTCTCCACTTTGCCTCTGAGAGGGTGCTGTCCCACCCCCATACACCCTTCCACCCCATCCTCACCCACCCACCCACTCCTACTTTACCTCCCCCAGCATTCCCCTTCTTTGGGGCATCAATTCTCTACAGGATTAGGTACATTCTCTCCCACTGAGACCAGACAAGGCAGTTCTCTGCTACATATGTGCCTGGGGCCACAGAGCAGCCCATAATATACACTCTTTTGTTAGTGGCTTAGTCTCTGGAAGCTCCTAGGGGTGCAGCTTAGTTGACACTGTTGTTCTTCCTATGGAGTTGCCATCCCCTACAGCTCCTTCAATCATTCCCTTAACTCTTCAACAGGGGTCTCGACTTCCATCAAATGTTTGGCTATAAGTATCTTCATCTGGGTCACTCAGCTGCTGGCGTAGCTTTTCAGAGGACAGTCATGCCAGATGCCTGTCTGTAAGCACAACATGGCACTAATAATAGTTTAGAGTTTGGTGCTTGCCCATGAGATGGACCTGCTGGGCCGATCACTGGATGGCCTTTCCTTCAGTCTCTGCTCATTTTTGTCTCTGCATTTCTTTCAGACAGGAACAATTCTGGGTAAAAAAATTGAAGATAGATGGGTGGCCCCATCTCTCTACTATCTGTCTACTAGAGGTAGTCTCTTCAGGTTTCATCTCCCCACAGTTGGGCACTTTGTCTAAGTTCATGTCTATTGAGTCCTGGAAGCCTCTCATGTCCCAGGTCTCTGGGAGTATCTAGAGGGCCACCCCATCCCCATTCTCTGAAGCTACATATCTCCAATCATTCTCCTATCCCTCCCAGCTTCTCTCTTGTCTTCTCCCATACATGATCCTGCCCTCTATTGTCCCACCCCCTGCAACCAAGTTCCTTCCTCCCTCTGCTGTCAGTGACTATTTTCTTCCCCCTTCTAAGTGGGATTAAAGCATCCTCAATTGGGCCTTCCTTCTTGTTAAACTTCATATGCTCTGTGAGTTGTATCATGGGTATTCTGTACTTTGGGGCTAAGATCTACTTATCGGTGAATACATACCATACATACCGTTTTGGGTCTGGGTTACCTTACTGGCAATTCATGATGTTCTCATTTTAATAACTAAATAGTATTCCATTGTGCAAATGAACCACATTTTCTGTATCCATTCCTCTGTTGAGGAACATCTATCTGGATTGTTTCCAGCTCCTAGCTATTACAAATAAGGCTGCTATGAACATAGTAGAGCATGTGTACTGATGGTATGGTGGAGCATCCTCAGTCATCAGGGAAATGCAAGTCAAAAGAACCCTGAGCTTCCACCTTCCATCAGCCAGAATGGTTAAGATCAAAAACTCAAGTGACAGCAGATGATGGCGAGGATGTGGAGAAAGTGGAACACTCCTCCATTGCAAATATGACTTCTTAAAGCATTAAAAAAAACTTTGCTAAATACTTTAACCTCTACTCAAAATAAGCAACTTCAAATTGAGATCAAGTTTGTAGACCAAGAGTACCCTTCTCTATGAGGAATGGCATCATAATCATTATACTCATTATACTTATTATGTCAAGTCCCAAGTAGTAGTTAAAGTGCAGCAGAAAGCTAAAAGCTACTTGGTTTAGAGCCGAAGTCATTTCCAACCAGCTCAAGTCCACAGTGAGTTTTTTAGTTTTCTTTCAGCAGATGGAATGAAACCACAGAAAAAGAAGAACCTTACATGCTAACAACAGAATAAGAAGAGACTTGTTCAAATAATATGTCTATCTAGGTACAATATATTATAAATTAGAATGTACAGCCTTTGCTTTGTAGCAGACCCAATGACTATTGATTTTGATATTGCTGAAATAAGAAGCTATCCATGCATAGAGGTTTTGTCTGGTGTAATTTACAACCTAATTGATTTGCTTCTAATAAATCAGGAAAAAATAGAGGAAGGCAAACTCTACTTTAAATAACTAAGAATCATTACAGCTTATTAAGGTATTATTCTAGCATGAAGACTGAATATATCTTAGCACTCTTTTCCAGCATATAAAATTGAGCTATCTGTAGATAAAAATCATCTTAGAAGGAATGAGTAGGTGACAGTTAAAGTACACATTTCTATACACGTAATATCTGATAGGGCAAACCTTTAAGAGATGTTAGTGATTTTGACTTACAGCCAGTGTGATGTCTATCAACTCTCATAAGAAAGGGTGAGAAGTTTCTTATTATTCTCAGGTACCAAATGGAATCTGTGTGTTCAATGGTTATTTGTCTTTTCCTTTTTGTTCTTACCAGCCTTTTTCTTTGTTTTCTACAACTATCATTGTTCATCTTGCTCTCTCTTCCATTTGAAATACTTTCTCACTTTCTGCCAGTTAAAGCACTTTTAATCCTTTAAATCTTAGCACAAATTGAACTTTTCTGTAAAGTATTGGTTAGCTCTGCACACTGATTTCAGCTTCTTTTAGTTTTGTTAGAAAAAGAGTTCAGTTTGTATTTATTTTATGACTAAGCCCAGTTACAATCAAAGTTGACTGTTGAAATGCATCAATATCTTTATCTGATGCTTCTACAGTGCCTGGAACCACAGTAACTAACACAGCAACTCTATGTACACTGACCAGATTTACTTTAGTATTTGGTCACTGTAAAATTGAAAGATGTCACAAATAATCACGTGGAGTTCCTTTAAAATGCTTCCAAATAAAGTATTAGCAGACACAAGATTAGAAAGAGAGTTGGTGAATAACTATTTGATAAAGTAGATGTAGTAACATACTAGTGGCACATTTTAGATTATG
>JADRCD010022366.1:0-11099 GCA_019843815.1 Montemys delectorum
ACACACACACACACACACACACACACACACACACACACACACATATGTGACATATATAACTCAAGAGTTGGGAGACTGAGGCAGGGGAACTACAGTTCGTATTATGATAGCCTAGGATGCACAAGAAGACTGATTCTTAAATGAAAACCAGTCACAATAAAAACAAATAAGATGGTTCAGCAGTCTCCTTGCACATTCAACATTGAGTGAAATACTTCCAGTCTCTTCTTGGGTATTTGCAAGCAAATGTCAGACAGAGAAGGCATGTTTTTCTTGTCTGTATTTTGTCTGCATCAAAGTAATCTTTAATGGAAATACATGCAGGGAACCAGCCAAGTTGAACCCAAACTAATCCCTGATCTGATAGATCATTCTTTGAAGCATGCTGCCAGATGAGGGATTATTTCTTTTCTTTCCTGTGTCAATAAAATGTCGTAGATACAGAATGGTACAAAGTCACTTAGAAGGATTGTCTTGTAATTTATACAGAAGGTAAAGGACATAAAAATATTACTAGTTGTAGTTTTCTTTTGATTGGTCTCAATCTGACTAATAAAAGGACTAGTTTATGGTGGCTACCTATTCAAAGTCTGCTGTTGTTCCCTCCAAAGGTTCACTGTGCTCATTAACTTTTGGTGAGCAGTCAAGACTCTTCTAAAATTTTTGCCCTAGTGGAATATTTAGGACACTGTTCAAAGATAGGAATTTGGAATGGCATCCCAAGGGAAGTAATTGACGAAAAGTCTGGCAAGGATATAGATAAAAATTTAAACATCTTCTGGTGGTTTTGCTTGGAGGATTTCATCTCTTAAGATTATTTTTTCTCTATTTGTATTTCTTCTCTTGTAGAGCTCTAATCATCCTATTTGATAAAACAGCTCTTGGAGTGCCTTTTGTATTGAAAGGGATATTGACTGGAAAGATCTAGAAGGCTTTAGTAAGGAAAAGGGAAATTTAGGCACAAAGGTGGATATTTTATCCTCCTTTGTAGACATTTTGGGAGACTAATTTCAGTTTTTTAATTTTCTTTTTTTTATTAGATATTTTCTTTATTTGCATGTCAAATGATATCTCCTTTCCCAGTTTCCCCTCTGAAAAAAAATAAAAAATAAAAATGAAAATAAAAAACAAAAAAACAAAAACAAAAACAAACCCCTGTTCCTTCTCCCCTCCCCCTGCTCACCTGCCCATCCTCTCCCACTTCCTGGACCTGGCATTTCCCTACACTGGGGCATAGAACCTTTACAGGGCCAAGGACCTCTCCTCCCATTGATGACTGACTTGGCCATCCTCTACTATACATATGCTGCTGGAGCCATGAATCCCATCATGTGTACTCTTTGATTGGTGGTTTAGTCCCTGGGAGCTCTGAGGGTACTAGTTAGTTCATATTGTAGTTTGTCCTAAGGGGCTGCAAACCCTTCAGCTCCTTGGGTCCTTTCTCTAGCTCCTTCATTGGGGACCCTGTAATCAGTTCAATGGATAGCTGTGAGCCTCTGCTTCTGTATTAGTTGGGTACTGTCAGAGGCTCTCAGGAGACAGCTATATCAGGCTCCTGTGAGCCAGCACTTGTTGGCATCCACAATAGTGTCTGGATTTGATGATTGAATATGGGAAAGATCCCCAGGTGGGGCAGCCTCTGGATTGTCCTTCCTTTAGTCTCTGCTCCATAGTTGGTCTCTGCAACTCCTTCCATTGGGTATTTTGTTTCCCCTTTTAAGAAGGAATGAAATATCCACACTTTGGTCTTCCTTCTTGAGTTTCTTGTGGTTTGTGGATTGTACTTTGTGTATTCCGAGCTTCTGGGCTAATATCCACTTATCAGAGAGTGCATACCATGTGTGTTCTTTTGTGATTGGGTTACCTCACTCAGGATGATATTCTCCAGATCCATCCATTTCCCCAAGAATTTCATAAATTCATTGTTTTTAATAGCTGAGTAGTACTCCATTGTGTAGATGTACCACAATTTCTGTATCCACTCCTCTGTTGAAGGACATCTGGGTTGTTTCCAGTTTCTAACTGTTATAAATAAGGCTGCTATGAGCATAGTGAACAGAATACTAATGGCTAAGTCTCTAAGATCAATAATTGATAAATGGGATATCATGAAACTGTAAAGTTTCTGTAAGGCAAAGAACACTGTCAATATGACAAAATGGCAGCTTACAGTCTGGGGGAAGATCTTTACCAACTCTCTATCTGATAGAAGGCTAATATCCAAAATTTACAAATAATTCAATAAGTTAGATACCAATAAACCAAATAACCTAAGAAAAAACAGGATATAGAGCTAAACAGAATTCTCAACAGAGGAATCTCAAATGGCCGAGAATCACTTTAAGGACCCCAATGAAGGAGTTAGAGAGAGGACTGGAGGAGCTGAAGGGGTTTGCAACCCCCATAGAAGAACAACAATATCAACCAACCAGATTCCCCTAGAGCTCCCAGGGATGAAACCACCAACCAAAGAGTATACATGGAGGTATCCATGGCTCTAGCTGCACAAGTAGCAGAGGATGTAGCCATTTATCTGGCATCAATGGGAGAAGAGGCCCTTGATCCTGTGAAGGCTTGATGCCCCGGTGTAGAGGAATGCCAGAGTAGTGAGGTGGGAGTGGTTGGGTGCATGGGAGAGCACTGTCATAGAAGCAGGAGGAGGGGAGATGGGATAGAGGGTTTGAGGAGGGAAAACTAGGAAAGGGTATAACATTTGAAATGTAAATAAATAAAATATCCAATTAAAAAAAAAGAAAAATGTTTAAAGTCCTTAGTCACCAGGGGAATGTAAATCAACACATCTCTCAGGTTCCAGTTTACCACCCATCAGAATGGTTTAGATAAAAAATTCAAGAGATAGCACATGCTGGCAAAGATGTGGAAAAAGGGAAACAGTTCATTGCTGGTGGGAGTGCAAACGTATAAATCACTTTGTAATTCAATTTGGTGCTTTCTCAGAAAACTTGAAATAGTTTTACCCCAAGACCCAGCTATGCCACGTCTGCTCATATACCCCAGGGAATACCTTTAACCAGCTAATTACCAATCAAAATTAACAATCCCATAGGGATGCAATCCCATGAAAAGTGCTTTTGAGCTTATATAGCTACATGCTACATTAAAAAATAGTTACTTCTACAAAAAAAAATCACATTTTCACACACCATAAAATTTAAACATTGGGAGAAACATACTACAAGGCAGGTTTCAACACTCTGAACTCCCCCATCACAATACTGTCTACAGCTTCACAACCTCATGTCTCACTTCCCACCCTCACACCCATATATCAGGTGCTTCATTAGGTTTATGGTGTTACCCTCCCCCAAACACAATTAACTCCCTTTATGATGTCTCCACTCAGGCTGCTGTTGTGTTTTTCCAGGAAACACTGTTTCCTTTGGCATACACTTTACCTCCCCTTCTTTCTCATTCTTCAAGGGAAAAACCATGATACCTCCACTTGCTCCAATACCATGCTCTTCAAAACATTATGCACCTGGCTAGCCCACACTGTGACCCCCTCCACTCTCTGCCTACCCTCTTTTCCTGCCACTCAGACTTCAAGAAGGACTCAATAGTAAATGGTGATTTTTTTTCTTTTTCAGTTCTGCTCTATTTGATCTGAGTAGTGCATTTTAAGATTCAATGCTCATAAAACCACAGGTAAAGTTTTCCCAGCAGCAGGAGTAACTTCAGACTAAAACAAACAATTCAAGATTCATCCCAAAGAAGTTGTAGATGCTGGTGTCTGAATTGCTACTTAGACATGATCCTGGCCTCCAATGTATTTACAGAAGCTTCGATAATGAGGCGATTGTTCATACTGAGTCTCAAGAGGCAAGGAGCTGACAACTGCATAGGATTTGACACCAAGGATTATTTAGGAACTGAGAACAGAAGGCAGAAGAAATCTCCATGGAGAAAGGTTACAGGATCTCCAGTCAGAAAATCCCAAGGAGCTCAATCCGAATGGCAGCTGAAATGCTGATGCTGAGACCTATCATTTTCACAGTGGTAGTAACACTGTCAAAAGACAGTATCTTTCTGAGATCCCAGGGAAAATTTCAGCTAATGTCCTCTATAAGATGTAAACACAGATGTACATGCACACTTACTTAGCGGTCCAGGATCCTCTGGAGCTTTTCAATGAAAACTCATCGCAATGGTTTGCAGACATGAGTGGGCATCATCGTTAGTCAACCGGGTCTCATCAAAACCCTAATCACAGAGGGTTGGGAGAGGTGGAGGGGTTTAAATTTACATTCCCAAGAACCTCAAGTGAAGGTGAGCAGTGCTGCCTGGAGGGTCCCAGGTCCAGAATCACTACCATAATCTATACAGTACATTTCCAATATGGAAATTAAGTCTTCAATGTGCTCAGTTACTCTGCATGTCCTCTCGCACATACGACTTAGGATCCCCACCTCTGCAGCCCTTGAGGTGATTAATTAGGCTGGTGGCCAGGCTACAGGTCCCTCTCTCTCTTTTTTTTTTTTTTAATTAGGTATTTTCTTTATTTACATGTACATTTTCCCTTTCCCATTTCCCCTCCAAAACAAACAAACAAACAAACAAAAACAACAAGAACAAACCCCTTTTGCCTCCCCCCTCCCAATGCCTGTCACCCCACCCTCTCCCACTTATTGGCCCTGGCATTCCCCTACATTGGGGCACAAAACCTTCACAAGGCCGAGGTCCTTTACTCCTATTGATGATCGATTTGCAATCCTCTACTATATACCTGCTGCCAGTACATTCAATCCCACCCTGTATAGTCCTTGATTGGTGGTTGGGTCCCTGGGAGCTCTGAGGGTACTAGTTAGTAATTGTTGTTCCTCCTAAGGGGCTGCAAACCCTTCAGCTCCATAGAACCTTTCTCTAACTCCTTCATTGGGGACCGTGTACTCAGTTCAATGAATGGCTGTGATCCTCTACATCTGTATTAGTTAGGTATTATCAGAGCCTCTTAGGAGATAGTTATATGCTTGTCCTTCCTTCCATCTCTGCTCCATAGTTAATCTCTGCCACTCCTTCTGTGGGTGTTTGATTCCCCTTTTTAAGAAGGAATGAAATGTCCACCTTTTAGTCTTCCTTCTTCTAAAGTTTCTTGTGGTTTGTGTGTCGTTCTTCCTGTATTCCAAACTTCTGGGCTAATAACCACTTATCAAAGAATGCATACCATGTGTGATCTTTTGGACATGTCCAGCAAGCACCTGGAATTCCTCTTCATGCAAATGAAGCACTTACAACTCCTCAGCCCCAGTCTTCTCCATAAATGAATCCCCTGATAGGTTATCCATTTCCAAGTGTTTATCTCTAAAGACTTCAGAATATGAGCAACATTCATGGACTCAGTAGTTTTTGTCTGTCAGTCTATCTGTCTGTGTATGAAAAAACAATAATCAAGGTATTAATTCAGAGGTGGTAGGTGGTGTCATGCGAAGTTGGAGGGGAATGCAAAAGAGTAGATTTGATGTAAAGAGAGAACTTATGTATGAAATTCTCAAAAATAAAATAAATTAAAAACTGCCTAGGAAGTAAGCAAAATTTAAGGCCAAATAAATTCAGGACATTCATAACGCATAGGAAAGACTCCATTTAGTTGTTCATTAAATGGCCATTATGCAAAGCACTTTCTAACAGAGTTACTCTGAGCATAAATGAATCAGGAAATAAAATATCTTACAACATTAAATAGTATATGGATTTTAGATATTATTAATAGATTTTTATATTTTATCATGTGAGTCTAAGTGTTCACATGCTATTTGGTATTACTGTTCTTTGGTCTGCACTGATTCTTTTCTCTCCTAATTGCCTCCATATTTTATAATGCCAGCCATATCATTTTACAGTGAAGTATGGTTTGTATAGGAAAGCCACTATTTGCTTCGTGTGTGATTTTTGTTTGCTTGCTTTCTTGCTTGTTTGTTCATTTTTAAACTTCCAAGTATTAATATTCCTAAGGTATGAATCATCTGCATCATCTATTTCACCAATTTAACACTGTCTTATAGATATTATTTAATCATGTGTATATGCATGCATGCATTTGTGTGTCTGCATGTATTTATGTGCATGCTCACCAACATCCCAATTGTTTCTCTATTTTTATCAATGTAGTTGCCATTTGGAAAGAACTGACCTCCAAGCTACCCATATCCTTTGTAATGCTTTATCATCATTGCTAATTACTGAGACTATTAGGAAGATGTTTCAACATGGAAACCAGCACCATATCTGTACTAAACAGTATCAGGGATGGTGGCACGGTTTGAGTCTTAAATGACTCCCAAAGCTCATGTGTTTGAAGGCTTGGACCACAATGCAACAATGTTTATGGTTAAGACCTTTAAAAGGTGACTGGATCATCAGTGATCTGATCTCATGAATGGATTATTTTATTTCTGGATTCTGACCCCAGTAGTAAAGTATGGGAGAACTGGGTGAGGGATGTAGACCATTGAAGGATATACATTGCTTCTGCCATTTTTTACTCCTCTCCTTTTTATTTGCTTCCTGGACACCATGAGATGAGCTGTTTTCTCCATCACATCATCCAGACCATGACACTCTGCCTTGCTATGGACCAAAAGGTAATGGTGTTGGCCCAACAATGGATCAAAACCTCTAAAAATATTTTTCTTTTTGTAAGTATGTTATAGCAACATAAAGGTGAATAACAGTATCTGACAGGATAGGCCTGATAGGTATTTTGAGATCCTCTTAGAATTCCACCAAAAACCTGGTTTTAGTTCCAAAGTTCAACAACATTCAGGATTGCAGTTAGCCCCTTTGTCCAGATGACTGCTGAGCCTTGGGTATAACAGACTCTGTACCACTGTTATGTATAAATTGCTTATCACTGAAATGAAGACAAGCATTTGTCTTCAGAAGTCTCCATAACACATCCTGTCTACTTGTCATGCTTAATGTGCTTATACACATGAGCCTGGACTTGTAAGACAATATCAAGTTTCCAGCATGGCTTGTGTAGAGTTCATTCTTATCTAACTCACCAGATGCAGCCAACTCTGCTGAGAGATCTTTTGAGGATGCACATATAGCCACAAAGAAATGGGAAACATGTTCTCAACCTCTGTAATTGGGTGCTGGAAATGTTGATCCATCACAAATCTACCTTTACCCACTTGGTCTTGTGGTCCACCTGAAAATATGTGTTACATCTAACACGCATGGAAATGTTACAGCACTTCTGGAACAACTGACAAAGGTGCTAACAAGAATATTTAATAAGAAATTCCATCAGAACCTTGCCAAGCTGTTTTGTTATCTATTGTTACTTTGTATAGTGATAAAAGTTAACAATACACAACTAACACTTCATTGTGTAAAAACACTATTATAATGACTTCTAATAATAAATAACACTTTGCTCTTCATTATATAGTGGCAGCTGCCCATGTTGTTGTACTGTGCTCCCAGAGAGCAGAGCACAGTGGGATGCCTGCTTCACTCTCCTGTGTTCTGTGAAGAAGGTTGTAACAGGAGGATGACAGCTGCTCAGTACTAGGAGAATATCAGTATCTTCCTCCAGTGTACCTCAACAAAGTGATTTTGTTGGATTTTGAAATTATTTTTATTATTTACTATAAGACTTTCTAAAGTGATTTAAATTATTACAGATATACAGAACATACCAAAAATAGTGTAGAGGTGAAAGACTAATTAATAACACAAGACTTACATAGAAAATTCTGTTATAAGTAAATAGCTGTGGGTCCACACTGATGGAACAGCTTTTTTAAAAAAGTATTCTCATTAATGGGGGAAATCTGTGTCGGTGGCTTCATGTGATAACTGAGCTCTTCTATCTAGACATTTGGAGACGTTTTTAAGATCACAGTAGTCCAGGTCCCACAGCAGACCAACTGACAGTGGTTCTCTTGATTATACTGTTAGATCACAAGAACATTTAAATGCATGTGAGATCTCCTGTAAACTGAATTTAGAAATTTCAGGTTTGGGGGATTAAGATTTGATTGGGACATTGATCAGTAGAAACTGGTATTCAAGAAAATAAGAATAATGGTATAAGAGCTTGCACAGGCTTCAGTATATATAAAAAATATGAAAAGTGTCAAAGGAAAATAAAGGTCCATATGCAGGACTGAGAACAGGGTGACAGAATAACATGGAGGGGGAAGGGAAGCTGATCTTTTAAAATATCTAAAGAACTATTTATCCTTTCTGTCTGTCATCAGTAAGTATGTAGTGTTTCACCCAATTTCTTGATAACATAGACCACTGTGCATGCATAGAAATTCAGTTTGGAGACTGAGGAAGTGTTTCAGCAATACAATGTCTACCCTACAAACATGAGAAACTGAGTTCAGATCACTAGCATACGTGTAAAATTCATCATAGTAATACATGTCCATAATCCAATGCCAGGTTGAGGCAGAGACAGAAAGACCCTTGAAGCTCATTGGCCAACTAGAGAGTTGCATTGCTCTGGGTTCAGTGAAAAATCCTGTTTTAATAGTAAGATAAAACTGATCACAGAAGAAAAGCAAACATTAATGTCTTTCCTCTGCACACCTGCATAGACACATGCACATACCCACATTTCCATACTTACACTTCATTCACAAATGCACATGAATGTATACACACACACACATACACACACACACACACACAAACACAAACACAGCTGCTTACAACTTCAACACTGGCACTGAGAATCACACACTCCTAATAATTCATCAAGATAGAGTACCATGCTGGCCACTGGAACATTCTGATAATATTTATCACAAGGTATTTATGTGTCCAGTCTCTTGGCAGCATTGTACAAATAACAAAACAGAGAACAATTACTATCAATGAGTCTCTTGTGTGTGAGGACTCTGCCTCTGTTTTGCCTGGTACCTCTCATTTCTTGGATCACATGACCTACTTTGGGAAAAAGAGGCACATCTTGAATATTTTTATAGATAAAAATACATCTTGTGAGAGTGCTATTCTTTATTGTGTCAACACTGTAGATTTTCTGATGAAGTGAATATAACAGGTGTTATTATCACCATCTGACAAAACGGTTTAGAATGATGAGGCTGTTCTAAAAGCCTTTAATGGCCACATTTTTAGATTCTAATGTTCATACTTCTACCACTGTGGGAGGAAAAGCCTAGCCAAGTCAATTTTGCTAAGCCACCTTTTTATTTTAAATGTTGTTTTAGAAATAGCCTACTCTTTTAAATGTAAGCATTGGTGGATTATGCTATTTAGGACTCATTTAGGTATGATAGTTTTCACTGCCGCTAAGCTCTAATATTTTATGATTCCAAGTTTTCAGTTCATAAATCCCTTAAGAATAGACAGACTCCTCTACTTGTTCTCAGATATATCCCCAGAAGGTGTGATGCAGTGTGGGTGCATGGGGGCGCTCACTGAATTTCTTTTCAGAAATGTCTCAGGTGGTTTTGCAGAAACTAACATCTTTTGCCTTGTGGAACAATCCATAGACTTTGCTATGTCAAGTCAAATGGAAAATACACATGACCTCATATTTTGAATGTCTGTTCTTTCAATCATTTGACACATCTGTACTGAATATAGCATTTTTTTTTCTAGAGGAAGCAAGTACAGTATTGAAAGAGAAACAAGGTCTCAGCCTCCTAAGAACATGTACATTTTTTAAACAAGAGACTATTAGAAATATGTTTGTACATGTGCTAAAGAGTATGTAAATATATAATATGACAAAGTACTTGGGTGAGATCAAATATAGAGTATTCAATAATAGTCAAACTGTGTCTTCCTACAGAAGATTTGATGAGACAGCTATGCCAAGTGCCAGAGAGGACAGGAAAGAAACATACCATGAAACTCAGTCTCTTGCTCAAAGTCTGTAAGAAGCAAATAGGCTAGCACACAGAGGAGATGAAGCAAGAAAGTAGCCAGGGACACTGCCACCTAAAAGCTTGGGAGCTATGAGAAAGTTAGAAAGTTGCTCACAAAGAATAGCAGCAAACAAAAGGTTAACACAAAATACATTATATGCACGCGTCATTTCAAAGTTCACAATTTCAAACAGATGTTCAGTCTCATCTTATTCCTTTTATGCATAGCCAGATAAGGGATCAGACAGTAGACATGTCTAAGAGTTTGAATTGAGGCTACACTTTTTAATTCTAAATCTAGAGCTCTTTTCACTTATTAGTAGTGTCTCCAACTGCCAAAAACTTCATCCCTTTGTCATGCTTTTACAGAAAAAGAACTAAACACCCTTAGCACATGGAGCCAGACTTTTTTTCCTCTGAATACTCTACTCTGGTATAAAATTCTCACCATGCCACCCTCTAAAACCTTTGGCCTAGTATCTAACTTTTAGGAAACATTTGAAAACTTTAATTTAGCCAGTGAGTGGTCACATGGAGTTGCAAAGCAATTCAACCCCAGGTGCAGGTGTTTCTGAGAGCTGCTTACCAATGCAGGACTCCCCGGACAGTGAGTAGGTCCCATCGTCATGGAAACCGCTTCTGCACTCACAGTGGTACCACCCTGGCAGGTTAACACAGCGGGAGTGGTTGTGGCACTCAACGAATCCCTCTGCACATTCATCAATATCTGCCTCAGAGAAAAACACAAGCCCACCGGGGACATTAGTGTCTTTTTACACTAGCCTTTTAATAAATACCTCAAACATGCTCATGTCAACATATGTCAACATATCAATTACAACTGATGTATCATCTAAAATAAAAGTCACAGAAAAATCTAAATGTAACACTCCAGAATCCAAAATTTGTTGAAAGCTTCACTCACCAGTACCTTTTCTCATAAATTATGAAAAAACACCCATAGTCCTTGAGCCATTTATAATTGCACATTCTGGGTGACCATCTGAATAACTAAAATCTGAACTGACAACACAGGCTCTTGGATAAAACAGTTGATCTCAGACTCAGTGCTAAATCAGTAGTTCTAGATATTATTGTGTGTTCATTGAAAATATTTAAGAACAGGTGAGTTCAGGGAATCCCATATTACGAATGAACTGATCCTGAAATTTATGTATATATACATGTATAATTTTACACACACACACACACACACACACACACACA
>JADRCD010022516.1:0-15421 GCA_019843815.1 Montemys delectorum
TCTTTAAGTGC
The DNA here is from genome assembly GCA_019843815.1 of Montemys delectorum. Taxonomy (NCBI): domain Eukaryota; kingdom Metazoa; phylum Chordata; class Mammalia; order Rodentia; family Muridae; genus Montemys; species Montemys delectorum. The sequence goes on from JADRCD010022516.1 coordinate 12, forward strand.
TTCTACTTGTTTACTTCTGATCTCCTGTAATTCTTTATGGGATTTTTTTGTTTCCTCTTTAAGAGCTTGTACCTCTTTATCTGTTTTCTCCTGTATTTCTTTAAGGGAGTTATTCATGTCCTTCTTAAGTTTCTCTATCAGCATTGTGAGATATGATTTTAGATACAAATCTTGCTTTTCACTGTTTTGGGATATCCAGGACTTGCTGCGGTGGGAGTACTAGGTTCTAATGAAGCCAAGCAGTCTTTGTTTCTGTTGGTAGGCTTCTTGCATTTTCCTTTCTCCATCTCTTGATCTCTGATGTTAGATATTCTTGGTGTCTCTGACAGAGCTTGTCCTGACCCTGCCGCCCTTCGGCTCCCCTGCTTGACTTGTGAGGCCTGTGCCTCCTGGCTGGTCCCACCTTAGAAAGCCACTGGAGAGAAAATGGGGGATCTCACCCGAGTCTCTGGGTTAAAGCACTCCCTGGATGCAGGTCCTCCATTTGCAGGGAAGGGACAGAGAAGGTCACTTATCCACCTCTGTCACTCGGAAGCTGAGAGGATCCTGTCCCTGCCACCCTGCTACTCCTCTGCTTGACTTGTGAAGCCTGTGTCACAATATTTTTATGGTTGTTTGGATTTGGGTTTTGTGGGAGTTGTAACAGTATAACAATAGAAGCAGCAGCCATCAATGTTTCTCTTGCCTTCTATTGAGACCCTTTCTGCCTATTGGGTTGCCCTTTCTGGCTTTGATAGGAGGATTTATGCCTAGCTTTGTTGTTACCTGCTATAGTATGTTCAATCAATATTCTTGAGAGGCCTACTCTTTTCTGAATAGAAAAGGAGGAGCAGTGAATCTGGGGAAGGGTAGAAGTGGGAGGAGAGACCTGGGAGGAATGGAGGTAGGGGTAACTGTGGTTGGTTTACAGTGTATGAGAGAAGAATAAATAAAAAGAAGAAAAAAGAATTGCTTTTGATTAATGCCAATCTATCTCAGTAATATAAATGACCTAAATACATTTCCTCTTTTTATGTTTTTTCTTTCAATACTTATCAAACCATTTTATTATTAACAATAAATATTTTAAAAAATGTATTTGAAGTATGTTTATGAAAATGTAAACAGGAAACTATCAGACAAACTATTATAAATATCAAAAGGAACCTAAAAGTCATTAGACATTTTACTCTATGCTAAAAAATACGTAGTAGAAAATTTTGTTGAAAAGAATCACCTTCTTGTGGCTGGGCAGTGGTGGTGCATGCCTTTAATCCCAGCACTTGGGAGGCAGAAGCAGGCAGATTTATGAGTTCGAGGCCAGCCTGGTTTACAGAGTAAGTTCCAGGACAGCCAGGGCTATATAGAGAAACCCTGTTTCAAAAACATAAAAAATAAATAAATTAATTAAATTAAATAAAACACACACAAGTACACACGCACACACAAAGAATCACCTTCTTGAGTTTTTCAACCTAATCTTGAAAAATGGAGTAGTAGCATGTAGTTAATTAAGAGTGACATTGTCTACTGTTAGTACAACTCTGATAAGATTTGTTTTTTTTTTTTTTTTTTTTTTTGTGCATCCTCTCAAACAAATGGGCTTTTAAATATGCTGGCTATAATACACGTTTTAGAGTTTATTTTTAAATTCCTTTTAGACATGTATGATGATACTTAAAATTCATGGGTTTTGGAAGGTAAAATCCATTACAAACTACATAATAAGTTTCAGACCAGGGTTTACTACTTGGAAACAATTTCAAAACAAAATTTTTCAAAAATTTTGTCTCTTCTGTTACCTAAATAAAGCTGAATCATTTCTATTTTTCTTGAACCACTCAGTCTTTCAACAAAACAGCCAAGATAAAGACTATCAAAGCACTGCAGAATGCTTTTAAAATTATTCACATTTCCTGAACACGAATGGGATTTGTGAAGCATTAGAAAAAGCTGTGTGTACTCTACATACTTTGCTGTTGAGATTTTGCCACCACATAGCATTGGCTCTAAGTGATGCTCTGCCACTCAAAGCTGTAAATTTTACTTTAAATTAGCTCTCTCCTCTGTGGTAAATCACACTGTGAAGGAAGGATGGTAGAAACATATCTATCCACAGAACATTTCAAGTATTTTTTTTTTTTTTTTGAGACAGGGTGACAAGATTTCTCTGTATAGCCCTGGCTGTCATCAAGTATTTATTAAATGATATCTTCCTTACTTATGTTTCCTATATCAGATGGGATGTAAAGTGCACTTAGGAATATTTTCAAGGGTATGTTTGTATAGGTTAGAAAAGGAAGAAAAAAAACACTATTTTTTAACTAAGTATTTCATTCCTGTATCAAAATTTCTATGATGAAAAAAAAATCTTTGGCTCACAGTTACATACCATTTTCCCCCCAAATTTAGCTGAATTCACTAAATGATATTGTGGTGTAACAAAAATGTGACAGAAGCCAGGAATCATTAAGAAGAGAATAAGGTAAAATGTAATCCTCGTTGACAATTGCCTAGAGTTCTACTTTTCCTTATGTAGACCCAACATCCTGAATTTCTAGAAATCTCCAAAACATCACCATAAATTTGAGAACAATTTTCCTATTCAAACCATAATAGGCTTTGTAATGCTTGATTTTTAAAATGTAGCAAGTATAGAGATGTATATTTTCAATAGAAAGATAAAAGAATCCCATTAGGAAGGGCTGAAAAAACACAGCAACAAACAAACAAAGCAAAACAAAAACCAGAACCATAAGCTATGGCACATGTTATGCTTATTTTAAACTTTACTGATCTCATTAGTTGTGCAGTAGCCTAAATTAGTCTCCATATGGAATAAAGCCAAAACTGTACTCAAAATTTAAGACTTCCTGGCATCCCAGCTTAGTTATAGGATACTCTAGGTAAAAGCAGTATGCATGAAATCTATAGCTCCTCACTAAAATCAATAAGTATACACTAAAGATATTTATTTTATAACTATTATTATTACTAAGCATTCATCTGAAACAACTTACTTTGTAAATAATACTTTGATGGACACTGAAGAAACAAAGCTAGTTCAAACAAAAGAAATGTAGGCAAAATGAGCATTTAAATTAGCACTTGTAATTCAATGTCTTGCCTTAGTATTTATATATCTGAATTAAATGACCACTATGGAAAAATAGATGTTCAGAAAATCTCTTCACGGAAATATAAATTCAGACTAAATTTAAAACTTTCAAGAAGTGGTTATGAAGAAGCTCAGCATGCGAGTTTATGTTTATAATCCCAGCCAGTCTAAAGCTGAGGCAGAAGTATTATCGCAAGTGTGAGTGAAGTCAAAGCTATATATACTGACACTCTGTGCTAAAAATAAACCAAAATTCAACTGGCAAGATGGCTAAGTTTGCCACACAAGCTAAAGAGTTGGAATTCTTAGACACAGTAGATAAAGAACAAACTACTACAAACTGTCGTCTCATATTCTCACATATGTCTTGGAATATGTGCCTGAACAATCACACACATACACACAAACACACCCAAGCACATACACACACAAATACACAAATGTAACTGATAAGACTATTTTATACTTTTTACCATTTAAAACAGGGTTTTGTTTTGTTTTATATAATTTGATATATCTTGCTTCAATTTGTTTTTGTAATTATTTTATTTATAGACATTTCAAATGGAGTTCCCTTTCCCTGTATCGCCTTCACAACCCCACACCCCATTCCCCTTTCTTTATAAGAGGATGCTCCCCCACCTACCTACCCATTCCAGCCTTACCCTTACAGCACCCCCTTTTTCTGGGGCAACAAGCTTCCACAGGACCAAGCACCTCCCCTCTCATTGATGCCAGATAAAGCAGTCCTCTGCTACATATGTAGTTGGACCCAACCCACCCATGTAAACATTTTGGTTGGTAGTTTAGTCCCTGGGAGCTCTGAGGTGTCCAGTTAGTTGATACTGTTTTTCTTCCTATGGGGTTGCAATCTCCTTTAGCTCTTCAATCTTTCCCCTAGTTCTTCTATCAGAGTCCCCAGGCTCAGTCTAATAGTTGGCTATGAGTATCTGCATCTGTCTTAATCAGGTGCTGGCAGATACAGCTGGCTTCTCCTCTCAGAGAACAGCTGTATCAGGCTCCTGTCAGTAAGCACTTCTTGGCATCAGCAATAGTTTCAGGGTTTGGTGTCTGCTGATGTGATGGATACCAAGGTGGGGAAGTCTTTGGATGGCCTTTCCTTCAGTCTCTGCTTCATTTTTTGTCCCTGCATTTCTTTTAGACAGGAACAATTCTGAGACAAGATTTTGAGAAGGGTGGATGGACCCACCCCTCAACTGGGGATCATGTCTATTTACTAGAGGTGATTTCTTCAGGTTCCATCTCCCTGCTGTTGGTTATTTCAGCTAATGTTATCCCCATTGGATCCTAGGAGCCCCTCACATCCCTGGCATCTAAGACTTTCTAGTGATTTTCCCCATTCCATACACTGCCACTGGTGTCTCTTCCCATACTTAGTCCTGCCCCACCCCATATTTCCCTCCCTCTCCCCTGTCCCACCCAGGAATATCCTTCCCTCTGCCTCCCATGATTATTTTGTTCCAGCTTCTAAGTGGAATTGAAGCATCCACACTTTGGCATTCCTTCTTGTTAAGCTACATATAGTCGTGAGTTACTTTTGGGTTAATATCCACTTATCAGTGAGTACATACCATATGTGTTCTTTTGGGTCTGGGTTACTGCACTCAGAATGATATTTTCTAGTTCCATTCATTTGCCTACAAAATTCATGTATTCATCATTTTTAATGGCAGAGTTGTATTCCAGTATATAAATGTACCACAATTTCTGTATCTATTCTTCCATTGAGGAACATCTGTGTTGTTTCCAGCTTCTGGTTTTTATAAATAAGGCTGTGAAGAGCACAGTGAAGCATGTATCCTTATTATATGTTGAAGCTTCTTTTGGGTATATGCCCAGTAGTGGTATAGCTGGGTATTCAGGTAGAACTATTTCCAATTTTTTTGATGAATACCCAGATTGATTTCCAGAGTGGTTCTACCAGTTTGCAATCCCACTAGCAATGGATGAGTATTCCACTTTCTCCACATCCTCTCCAGCATCTGCTGTCACTTGAAGTTTTTTAATCTTATCCATTCTGACTGGTGTAAGGTAGAATATATAGAAACATTTTGCTTACTTGTTCAAACTGAAAACTTACTTGTGCTTTCCTTTTGTACTCAACATAATAATGGTTTGCAATATTTTTCCATGATTAATATTTTACTTTATATGATATGTTTTTAACTAAAATTATTTTGAATTTTATTTTAATCTTCATTTCAAACATATGCATTGTATATTCAACATTTCCCACGTGTTTTATTTGTAGTAGCCTATATTGTAACTTAAATTTTCAAAATCTTTATCTTACTACATCTACACTTATTAGCATTCATGAAATGTTGGAGAAGGTATTATGTTAATTCTATGGCCACATTATGATTTCCAAGAATTGTTAGGTATTTTAAAATGCTTTAACTAAACTCATTTTACAGTAAAAACAAAACTAAATCAAAACAGAATAATTAAGCTTCTTTGATATTTACATGGTAATGTTCCTATACTTTTTGTGATCATTAGTTGAAACAACTTTCTGAGTAATTAAATGTCATTGTGACATTTGGTATCCTGGTCTATTGCCTCTATAGAACTCACTACTGTATATAATGTATCTATTTCATACTATATAGTTGAAATAAATTCTATTTGAGTGAGAATGGTATCACTGCCCAAGAAAAGTAATGTTTGGTAGTGGAGAGAATTTCAAATCCTTGGAAAAATGTTTGAAGAAGGCAGTGGATGACTCATGACAAGAGGGACAGAAAGGAACTGGAAAGGAAAATGGAGGGGACAACTTTACAAAAATTCATTATATGCATATATAAAATTACAAGTCAATAAAAAGATAAAAAACTGTAATATATATTAGACTATTAATATTCATCATTACTCCATTCATTTTTGATTTGTTTTTTGCTGAAAGTAGACTACAATTAAACATTAATTCTGATATGTACCCATGAGCATGGTACTTGCTACTTTACCAAATCACCAAATAATAATCAGGAGACATATTTTTGAATTTAACTTATTTTTTTTTACGTAGTCACTTTACATCCCTCTCAATGCCCCCTTCCCTGTCACTCCTCCCATAACTCTTCCCCAAACTCTCTCCCCTTCTACTCCCCACCCTGTCACTTCAAGTCTCTGTGAAGTTAGGTGCTTCTTGTCCAACTGAGGCCAACAAGGCAACCCAGCTAGAAGAACATATCCCACAGACTAGTAAAAGCTTTTGGAGTAGCCCCTGCTCCAGTAGTTCAGGATTCACATTAAAACCAAGCTGCACATCTGCTACACATGTGCAGGGAGGCCTAAGTCCAGACTGTGTATGGTCTTTGGTTGGTGGTTCAGACTCTGAGCCTCACGGGTCCAGATTAATTGACTCTGTTGGTCTTCTTGTGGAGTTCCTATCCCTTTCGGGGCCTACAATCTTTTCTCCTATCTTTCATAAGAGTCCCTAAGCTCCATCCACTGTTTGGCTATGGATGTCTGTATCTGCTGAGGAAGCTGCTAGGTGGAGCCTCTCAAAGGACAATATACTCCTGCCTGCAAGCATTACAGAGTATCAATAATAGTGTTAGGGATTGATGTTTACTCATGGGATGGGTCTCAAGTTGGGCCGGTTACTGGTTGGCCATTCCCCCAGTCTCTGATCCATCCCCAATCACTGCATTTCTTCTAAACAGGATAATTTTGGGTTGAAAGTTTTGTGGGTGGATTGATGTCTCTGTTGTTCCACTGGGTTTCATGCCTGGCTATAGGAGATAGCCTCTTTAGTTTCCATATCCCTGGTGTAGTGAGTCATAGTTAAGGTCACCCTGATTGATTTTTGGGCACCTTCTTTATCCCAGGTCTCTGGCTCATCCTGGACTTCCTCCCGACCTCCCCACTTCAGTCAGTTGCATATTTCCATTCATTTTCATAGCCATCCAAGCCATTGTTCCTGTCCTCCCTATACCTGATCCTGAATCACCCATTTCCATCCCTCTCCCTCCCAGTTTTCCTCCTTCCATCTACCTCTCATGACTACTTTATCTCCTCTTCTAAGTAAGGAGGAGGGGGATGGGAGATGGATTATGGGAGGGAGTGACTGAGAGGCACTGAGAAGGATGTAAAGGGAATAATTTAAAAAGTAAAATTAAATTTACAAAAAGAAAAGAAAAAGTAGAAACTCTGCTTGGAAGTATTAAACAATATTACTATTATTAATATTATCCTAAAAATACTACTACTGTAAAATTTTTACTAGTGCAAGAACCAACAAGTGAAAATTGATAAGAGAGAGTGGCATTCTAAAGAAGTACAGAAATTCCTTGCATACATTTTCATAATGTAACAAATAACTATAAGGTGCATGAAATGCAAATGAATTTCTATGACTGAAATTATACTTGAAAACAAATTAGACTCTTGTAAGATTTTAATCTTTATGTTTTGATTTCTAATCTATTTATTATTAATTGAATTATTATTGTTGTTATATTCTTAATTGAGGCTGTTGTGGGATAACTTAAAACTTGGCATAATAAGAAGTAATATGATTCAATGTTCATGTATACAGGGTCACATAAATAAGGAAGTGAAAAATATATAAGAAAATGAGTTTTGCAGTTAGAATTCCAATGATTCACTGCTGCAGTAATAACACTTTCTTTGGTGGTATATAACATGTGTAGAAGGAGTATATGTATGATATTAGGATAGTAGTTAGCTAGGTGCTAAAGATCACCTTTTGCATCCATATGGTGGGTAAACTGAGGCAGGGCACTGTTGGGGGTCAGTGCTTAATGCTGCTGATAGGTGTGGGTTCAGATAGCCACAGGGGCTGCTGCACAAGACAAGCTGTGAATAAAGAAGTTACTCAGCAGACTTCCTGAGGGAACAAAGCTTAATTTACTGGGGCTAGCGCTCCCTGCAGCTAGCAGAAAAACTATGAAGTCTTTTAACTCTTTGAGGATGGCGAGGAAGAGAAGGAAAAAGAAAATTCACATGTACAGACATGCACACACACACACACACAGTGAGTGGATGAAACAAAAGACAAAGTCCAATAACTTCATATACACAAGTGTACAGGCATACATATTTACACACATACATCTATGCATACAGACCTACAGACAGACATATACACATTCACACATAGAATGGCTAGAGCAAAGACTTTTTACACCAGAGCCAGTAGTTAAAACACCTCAACATAGCTTTACTAACAACTATTTTTCCAAATGTTTTCTAAAGGTTGTAGTCATTGTTAATGTAGATGTTAATCTACATCTTTGTGTTCTTCTATAGGGTGGTGATAGAATCATTAATCTGCTCCAGTAACAAAGCCTGAAAGAGATCAAGCATTGTTATTGTGATTGCCAAAGATGCTGCCCAGTGAGGGACTTGAAGCCCCCTTCAAGTTTTCATATAAGAGGATATGAGGACAGCGAGCAGAACAGAATTCTGTAACAGCATAACACATATGTCCTCACAACACATAGCCTTCAAGCCATGTCACACCAAGGCTTACCCATATGGCTGTAGTAAACCATGGGCTGCATTTCATAAGTTTTAAAGTCAATTTTTGTTCCTTCTGCATAGCCCTGGGAAGTTAGGATCTTTTCACAAACCATAGTGTAAGAGGTCGCAGTCTCTGATTAAATTTCATTATGTTTGAGTATTTACATTCCTTGGTCTAAGAGATTTCTTGAAAAATATACAGAAAAGCACAGCAAAACCAATGAATCAGGCTTTACGACTTAAACTAACTTTCCTATAAATAAAAAAATACTAGCATGATTATTATAGGTATAACAATTCTATCAAATGCTCATGCTGTTGGTGGGGAATTAGTGTTGTTAGAAGCATACCTCTACTAAACCCATAAAATAATATGACTTTCTTTTTAAGAAATGACAAAATTATCATGTTAATAAGGAAGCTTTATTCATAAACATAAAACTGTGTAATTCTATAGAGCAAGAGCTTGTAGGAAAATTTACCTACTCTCTACCTTTACAAAGCTATATAGAATGAGTCTAAGATCTTTGGAGATAAATTATATGGCCAGACTGAATTATATAGTATGTTATATAGTATGTTTGCAATATATTCTTCTCTTTATTAACAATAAAAGCTTATTCTTACATAGCTAAAGCTTTGGAACAATAAAAAAGACACTGATTTGTCACCTAGAAAGAGGATCTGCAGCAGCAGCAGGTTTGAAGTGAATGTGTCTGAGGTTCCAGAAGAAATAAGTACCTCCACATACATTGAGCAGAGCTGGTAACCATATGTGTACAATAGATTCCTCTATTTTAGACAAAGTTCATGTGGAATATTAACATTTACTTTGGAGCAAATCTATACATTGTCAGTGAATGTCTCTGGGTATGAATAATAAAAACGATAGCCTGATATAGCTGTCTACTGAGTGGCTCTGCCAGTACCCGACTAATACAGAAGTAGAGGCTCACAGCCATCCAGTGAACTGAGGACAGGGTCTCCAATGAAGGAGCTAGAGAAAGGACCCAAGGAGCTGAAGGGTTTGCAGCCCCATAGGAGGAACAACAGTATGAACTAACCAGTATCCTCAGAGCTCCCAGGGACTAAACCACCAACCAAAGAGTACACATGGTAGGACTCATGGCTCCAGCTGCATATGTAGCAGAGAATGTCCTAGTCAGTCATCAATGGGAGGAGAGGCACTTGGTCCTGTGAAGGTTCTATGCCCCAGTGTAGGGGAATTCCAGGGTCAGGAAGAGGGAGAGGGTGGGAACAGATTTTTTTTTCCAGAGGGGAAACTGGGAAAGGGGATGTCATTTGAAATGTAAATAAAAAAAATATCTAATAAAAAAGAAAAAAAAAACAATAGCTATCATGTACTAAGTTTTCATGATGTCAGGTTTTAATCAATTATCTTAATTAAATGTTTGTTTGTACTTGTGCTAGAAAAAATGTTAAAGCAGTAATATTGATAATATTAATATAGCTTAATGCTCACAGTTTATATTTCATAAGCATTAAATTTATTTTAACCAATTATCTTAATTAAATATATTAGCTAGAGAACACATGTAAATGATAAGTGGAGATGATTTAGACAAGTTTCTGATAGGTATACGACAAAAAATGTCCTTAAACCTCAATATTGTCTGAAGAAGGAAACTACAATATGACTGTTTGACTTGTGATCAAGATAACAGTACATTGAGGTTTAGTTCTAGGTCTTTTATAATGTTTGAATGCATATAACACAAAACAACACCTGACTGTTGCAAACACAATCATTATCAAGGGTGGAGGAGGAAAGGAAAACTTTAGAAAAGTGTTTTTGCAGTGTTACCATACAACATTAGGGAAAAATACAAAATGGGCATTCAGAAGGCAGAAGGTTCAGTGTTGGGGTTTTGAAGGGAAGAACATGAATGTTGTGGAGTAGCAATTTATAAGGATGTGTCTTCTTTCACACTAGGCCTATTGTCTGAGGAGTGCTTACATAGCAAGAGATTCATTATCTATTCCTTGAAAGTTTAGATATTTGTAGCATTGAAACATGTATTCCTCCTACACATTTTATATACCACCAAAGGAAGTGTTATTAATGCACCAGGGAATCATTAAATTTCTTCTTGCAAAACTCATCTTCTTGCATTTTTTCTCTGCCTTATTTATGCAACCCTATTCACATCTACATTAAAAGTCGTATTGCACTTTGTTATTTCAAGCTCAGTTGATATCACTAAGAACTGCTGTTTTCTAAAGGGAAACACGAGGGCAGTGGATCTGGGAGAAAGAGTAGGTGGGGAGAATTGGCAGGAGTGATGGAAGGGAGGCAGTGGTAGGGATGGATTGTATGAGTGTAAAAAATAAATTGGAGTGAAGGTGGCAGAGAAGAGGGAAAGTGAGGATTGAATGAACTCAAAATACAATATATATTTATGTGAAAATGTCTGTGTGAACCTGTATTGTGTATAACAAATGTGCATAATAAATATGGTAAAGCCTTAAAAAATAAAAATAATATTCTTACTTCTACCCAACATCCCTATGCTTAGTAGAGTTTGGTTTCTTCCTGGAAAGCTCCCTGTTAGCAAGAGGTTTGCAACATAGAAATGTGTGTGTGTGTGTGTGTGTGTGTGTGTGTGTGTGTGTGTGTGTAAAATGTATGATGTATATCTGTTGAAGCACCTGTGCATACATGTAGAAGTTGGAACAGGATATTAAGTGTCTTGCTCTATCATTCTCTTCTTTATTCCTTTGAGACAAAGTCTCTCAACTGAATGTGAAGCTATGCTGACAACCAACAAATATCAGTGATCTTACTGCCTCAGCCTCCCACTCTGCTGCTATTATAAATATGCATGGCCTTTTTACATTCACCTTTTTAGGAGGTACAAGGATCTGAATGCTTGGGAAGCAAACACAATTACATACTGTGCCAGTTTTCCAGCTTCCATACCATGATTTTAATTAGGGACTCCCTTGCTCTAACAAGTTACAAATGTATTGTTAGCCATAAAATACAAGAGACCCAAGAAAGCTGTTTTCATTTTCTCCCAGGGTGTTTTTCATCGATGATAAATAAAAAATTTGAGGGCTGTTTCTTAGTACAAGGACACATAGGCTGAGACTGCTAGGGCAGGGCCAGAAAAAGTTTTTTTTTTTCCAAAGTCTGGCTGGCCCCAGCTTTGTATTCTTTCTCCTCATCTACCTTAGTTGTTAACTGATGATGGAAACAAGAGGTGGTTAGCAAATTTCCATGCCTGTTGAGCATCTGCCCATCTCCTTACAACTTTGCTCTAACAAGCATGGTGACATTCCTTTCTACTTTCTTTTATAGTTGAATTATGGCCCTGAATGAACATGCTCAGAAGTATGTTCAGTATAAATTAAACAAATTCAATGAAGTTTCCTTCCTAAAGTATCTCTTCCAAGCAAATGGAATAGGTACACAGCTCCTTAATAAATGGTTCAACTTGTTTTTATTGGCAGAAACCATGATTTCTTTGAGAGCTGTGTTGTGTTACTTGGAGTTAATAAAAATCCTTCACTCTGTTGTGCACTAGTTTTGAATTTTTGGCTATGCCACTGCAAACCCACTTACACTTATAAGTATAAGAAAATAAGTAAAATAGAGGGTGATTTTTGTTTAAACATTCAAGGATTTTTTTCTGACAGTTGGATAGTTCAATGAAAGAATAAACTAGCATGTTTTTAAAAACTACAAATGTATTTAACAGCCCCCTCTGATATCTCTATTGAAAATAAACTTGATCAGATCTGTGTGCCCACTGTAGTTCAGAATGACTAAAATCTGAAGTCAACAAAATTTTAATGTGGTATAGTATTATATACAATTCTGTTAAGATGGGATGGGATAGAAGTATAAACTTTCTCTCTTTGAAAATTAGAGAATATCTTCCAATTTGTCTCTTTTTCAGGTCTTAACCTTGGCTTCTGTTTATATCTTCACCAAGCCTAGCCACAGAAAGTAAATCAACATATAATTCTACTCATAATATTTTCTTCCACCAATTTAAAACTAGTTATCTCCTTAACCTTTTTTGGGGGATATGAATACCCATTTTTCTACTCTATAATCATAATTGGTTTCTCTGCTTTGTGTTTGTAATAAATTGGGTACTGGAGTCATTTCTCCCATTGTAGCAGTTTCTGAATAAAAGCTATCTTGAGTGGTTTGTTGTGTGCTTTATTTTTTTTCCTTAACAAAGGAAAGAAAGCAATGCATACATCTTATCTAGACAGATATTTTATCAACTATGGTCACAACAACTCTATTATTACTATATGTGAAAACTTAATTTTCATTGTAGTTATGTAAATGTGTGTTCACAGGTGTAGATTTGTGTTCCATTTAATTAAAGTAAGTAGGATTTCCAGACCATTATAAAAATAAAATTAAATTAATTTATGTATGCTGAACATAGCAATTTGTCTATCATATTATTGTTCATGGGAAAGACAAAGAAGAAAATAAGGGAAATTTCAGTCATCATGAATAATGATTTAGGTGGTCTCATATTCTCAATTTAAGACAGTTCAAATTTGCTACAAATAAATATGTAGTTTTATTCTTGACAGCAATATCATTAAAAATAAAAAATGAGCTGCTTTGATACTTTGAACTCTATTATGTGTTTGTTTTAAGTCTTTATAACAACTTGTGCTCAAAATTATCATGCCTAAAGTAACTTCTTGAAAAACTTTGACCTTTTTTCAAAATGAAAATATATAAAACTGAAATGTATTCCTTAATTAGCCTTCTTCAGTCCTTGGTGTTTCTTTCATTCTCTGTAAATCTAAACAGTAGATTCTATCACATGGATTAACAAACAGTTCCCCAATTTCTACTTATACCACCAGAAAAAGATGCTCTCCTCACACTATTCTTCATGAAAATGTAATTTGGCATTATTCTTAAAGAAAATGGAGACTTGAATGGAATAATGAGAAAAATCCTGAGTGTAATTAGGTGTGCAATTTTCCTGTGCCATCCCCCATTCTCATGCACTCCTCACTCGTCTTTTTGAGCTTTAAAGTAATTTGAGACTTTTAATGCCTCCATAGACATGGTCTTCCCATGAAAGAAATATAAGCTGAATACACTCGTCTTCTTATTATATCATTAATTACTTAAAATAAGTATAAAGACAGAATTAATATTGGTGATATAGAGTAGTTAATGCCTTACAGAACTTTTTAAGAAAACAAATCAAATTTATATTGAATTAGTCATGATTCTTTAGAATAACAGAACTTATGGAATAAACATATAATGTATGTATCTATGAATATGTAAATGAATATATTAGATTATAATATATACATATATAATCCAATAACTCTAATATATATGTATATATGTATACATATACACACATATACATATACATATGTATACATATACATATATACATATATATTAGAGTTATTGGAATGACCTACAGGCTATCTAATCCAATAATGACTAGCTGTAAACAGAAAATCAATATAATTCTTAGTGGTGTGCTCTCCATTTCTGGATTTTAGTTCACTGCAGATGTATTAAAGTTGGCAACCAACAATAGCCACCAAAAATCCATCCCTTGCCAACTTGACACACAATCCTATCTATTTATGTAATTATTAATTTTCAAATGAAAACAATATCCATGTCATAATAACACCTAAACACAATATAACTATCCCACACACAATTGTAATCACAATATAAATTTAAAGTAGGTGGCACTGTCCCTTGGTGAGACATTGTTTTAATATCTCAAACTTAAGTATGATAACCATTGATATTATCTTAGTTAAGTTACAACACATAATAAATCTTTTCACATATGATTCTGAATCACATATACTCTATTTTCTCGTAGATACTTAAAATAATTGTCACAAATGCATCAAAAACACTGTATAGTCAGTGACAACACAAAATTTAACTGAGTTTTAGTCTAAAGAAATTAATTTATATTTGTCTTATTTTGTAAACTTAGAGTATATAAATACATAATCTAGAAATCATCTTAAAATTTAACTGTGAGAAAGCAGACAAATATAAGAGGATAAAAGCTTAGAATTTACTAAGAGCTTAGAATTTACTTTCTAATTAAATGCTTAGAGGAAATTGAAAAGTACCTTCCGCACTGTAATTATTTAATAATTTCTCTTTTATCACAGGAAAATAACATGCTTAGAATAATAAACTTAATTGTCAAATATGAACAATAATTACTTTAGAAGAATTCAGCATAATTAGCAAATTGTCTTAAATTGTATCAAAGAGAATGATATTAACATCTAAATTAAACTGTACATACAGGAGGATGTGAAAGACTCCTTATTTTGATCCCAAAGATAACACTGTGGTATCTATTGTACAGACAATTCTCAGACAGATTTATGGAAAAATTATGACAATTACATTTTACAAATTAGACAGATAATTGTGATGACTTTTAGTTTCCCCATTTTTCTATTACAGAAAATAGAAACTTTACTCACAAATCACATCTTGATTATCATCTCCCCTTCTTCTACTTCTCCCAGTTGTTCCCACCTCCCCTGCCCTCTGGATCCACTCCCTTTCTGTCTTCCATTAGAAAAGAACTGCCTTCTAAGAGACAACAACCAAACATAACAAAATAAAATATAATAAGGTAAAGCAAGAACCTAACTTTCAGCTTAGCATTTTTATGTCACTAGAGTTTGTGAATGAATGGATCTCTGATTGTTATGTCTACTCTTGGGGATTGGGGGTAGGATTTTCTTTATGTCATTCAGAGTTTTGACATGTATTTTTACTGTG